>CM060955.1:112814735-113035535 GCA_030765055.1 Mantis religiosa | reverse complement strand
CGCATGCAAGTCTGCATGCAGTTAAATTTGATGTTAGAGGAAAATCCGGAGTTTCTTTCAAACGTAATCACTGCTGATGAAACTTGGCTAAATCGTTTAGATCCTGAGGGCAAACAGCAAAGCTCAGTGTGGAAATCTCCTTCATCACCAACCCCCCAAAAAGCAAAAGTGGTTGCTTCTGCTGGGAAAGTTATGGTCATCTCATTCTTTGATATTCATGGAATGGTTTATCAGCATGTTGTACCTGCACATACATCAGTAACTGGACAATACTACAGAGACGTCCCGAAAACATTGCAAGTCCATATCAGGCGCAAAAGACCACATTTCCATGAAGCAGGCTGGATGCTGCACCATGATAATGTGCGGCCGCATATTGCCAATGTTGTTGCTGAATATGTTGCAAAAACCAACGTGAAGTGCATCCCTCAACCTCCCTATAGTACGGGTTTAGCCTTCGTGGGAGGCATTACCCATCATCAGAAGCAGGGGTGAAGGCTGCGGAGGCGATTTTGAAGGATCTCTCAAAAAATGGTTTCCAGCATGTCTTGGAAGACTGGCAGAAGCACTGGGACAAGTGCATAGCATTCAGGGGAGATTATTTTGAGAAAGACCATCAAAATTATAAGGATGAGTAAAGGTACGTTGTCAAAAAAAAAAAAAAAAAAAAAAAAAAAAAAAATAATAATAATAATAATAATAATAATAATAATAATAATAATAATAATAATAATAATAATAATAATAATAATAATAATAATAATAATAATATTAATAATTAATAATATTAATAATTAATAATAATTAATAATAATTAATAATATTAATAATTAATAATAATTAATAATAATTAATAATATTAATAATTAATAATAATTAATAATAATTGTGATCATTCTTTATTGAACAGCCGCCTTATTAAAATATATACTAAAATATTAACAAAACTATTTTAATAAGTTTGTTATTCTCAGATAAAAATTCGTTTTAATTTCTAATACAAAATGCAAGACAATCTATTAAAATAAGATTAACTGTACGCAATGCCGAGTATCTGCACTGTAATGTATAGTAAGCCTACAATAACATGGGTAACTTTTGCAGAAACGTTGTTATAGCAAATTTGGCCATATAGTACCTTTCTTATTTCATTTCCTTGCTTTCTCTCCCTCCGTCGTTTCGGTTTAGCACAGTTCGGCAAATTGGGATCTCAAAAAGACGCAAAAAATTTAAAAATGTTATTTTATCTTTAGAGTATCCATTAAAGTATTGCAGAAATTTGTTTGGTTGCATCTTTATTGTGTACGGATTATGAAGTACGCAGTTTGTTGACGTGTTGCTTGTGTAAGTGATCTCGGTGGCCACCACTAAAGCGGTAATTGTTCAGTGTGCATTACTTCGGTAAGCTGTGGGAGGTCACGTAAATCAAAACGCAAGTAAGGGACAGGCTCCAGAACTGGATCTAACGGCACTTTCTCCCTCTATGCGGTCCAATTATTCTGAGTTCCTCACAGATTACACGAAAAAGAAGACCAACAACAAGCTTGGGTCAAAGTATCTCTTTACCACTTATGAAGATGTCCTGATAACCCTCAGATTTCTCCATAGTCAAAATTAACTTCTAGAAAGATAGCTTCTTTGGTCGAATGGTCATTAATCTAGCTTTTCAGCTTAGGTTCGATTATCGGTTTAGGAAGTTATTCCCTATCACTACAGAGTCTGGAAATATAATGAATTAATGAATGAATGTGGACATCGTTAACAATAAATTACTCGGAAAATTGGATAACCAAATTCGCAAAATCACTATCACAAAAACCGATTTTATACTGGAATAGTGATTTTGAATTTCGATGGGGCTTCTCTTTGTATATGAATCCAAAATTTCCTTAAAATTACCTTTATAAAAGAGTCCTCGCTTTCATTATGTCCATGAAATGTCACTTCTTGTCTACTTCCCTAATGGGATATTGCAAGAAAAGCCTATTGAGCTTAACGTTTTCATTGTATTTTATAATATATAGACGTGAGCTTTCCCGAAGGAAAGTTTTGTTAGTGCTTTTCCCCCAGCTTCTTCAATCCGACATAATTATGTTCCTCATACCAACGTGTCTTAAATGCCCTGGTGTAGTTTGTAGGTGCTCCGCCGTAACGTTTTTTCTAAACACAGCACTGGTGTTAGCCTACCGACATTTACCACGTCACCTTTGTCCTCATTTTTCCATAAAGAAAAGGGTGTTTGGAGAATGGAACACAAGTCGTGTGTTTTGTATTCATTATAAATCCCTTAACTAAGAAAAAATTATATAACACAATAATCACTGATCACATAAAATGATTACCTTTTTACACAGGATGCAAACTGATAATAAACAGTAGCACATGACACGCAGGGCTCGCTTCAAATGGGTTACTCCTTTGAAATAAACGAAAAAGTAGGAAGAAGGTCTTGTATTGTGTTGGCAACACGAGTTGGTGCGGAATATACGGCTTCTCTGAATCGAATCCATAGCCATGGTAACCAGCAATGCATTCTGCCTGATTCTGAATTTACAGGATAGCTTAAGATATGAAATAATTAAAGTAAACTTAAACTATAATATGACCTAGAGTCTTTCTAGTGAATTTTAACATCGTTGGAGTAAATTCTTTAAGTTAATCATTATGATTTACTTAACATTACCAGCCCGCCTCGGAAGCGTAGATGGTAGCGTCTCTGCCTCACGTTCAGGAGGTCCCGATTTCGAATATCGGTCAGGGTGAGTTACTTGGATAAGGCTTTTCCGAGGTTTTCCCTTATCCTGAAAGAAGAATGTCGGGTAACTCTAAGCTCCAGGGACCCCGGACGCATTGAGCATCATTTCACCCAGTTCATTCACCGTGCGATATGACTGAATGTTGGAGAACGTAAATTACACACAAAAAAATCACACTGTTGCATTAAGTTCAATATTGCCTTTTAATATTATTATCAAATTTTTCAAGAAATTGCACTAGCCTCTGAGTTCTTAACAAATTTTTGAAAACTAATACGGTTCTATTTATTTGACAATATTAGGAACTTCCAATACTTCCAATAAAGGTAAAACTAATGTATCTGCATATGCATTCTCATTGATCACTTAAACAAGAATGACTTTGCTGGCCTCGTAGCTCAATCGGTACAGCACCTGCCTGCCATGCTAGGGGTCGCGGGTTTGATTCGCGGCTGTGGGTGGGGACTTTTCTCCAACCAAGATGATTCCCCATCTTCCCAGACTCTGGAAGTATGAATAAGAGTGTAAATGTGTGCGTGATCTAATGATACATCGCAACGTTTATAAGGTAACTCTATGAGTTCAAAAGAGAACGGCCACCAATATGACCACTGCAGTTTTAAAGACGAAGTATAAATGGTACACAAAAAAGAGTTACTCTTAACATAAGGTTATCTTAAACAGGGGCACTCGGAGGAAAACCGCCCCTACGTTGCTTTGTCCACCACAAATCTCACATGCGGGCGCCTGGTATCGAATCTGGCCGCTTAGGTGAGAGTACGGCGTATCCTAGCAGGACATAGTATATAATATTTATAAATAAGTGAACCTGTGTCTTATATAAACACAAAAGACGTTTATTATTCTCAATGACTGAGGACTGGCGATGTTCTCCAAAAAGTTTTGCCTAGCGACCCGAGTGTAGTCTTCACGAGCTTCATTTCTATTTTGTTGTTAATATAAAGGGTTTGTGCATTATGTGAAAACAATATAGCATATAACATGGTACTAAATAGCTATGATGCCTAGATAAATTACAAGGAATGTAAATAAAACAGCTGGAGAGAATTTACATAGCCGTACTAGAAGCAAAACTGCTGTATGGGGTAGAGATACCTATGGGTTTTGGAGGAGAGGGGTGCAAATATAAATGGATACATAGAAACTTTTGCCTACAAGTTTTGAGCTTACCACGCGCTTCACCAAATGGAGTGGCGCAAGCAGAATTGGGAAGACTGGGAACTAGAGGGATAGTGGTGGAAAGGGTGTTAAAATATTGTGCGAGAACTAAGAGTTCAGATGAACAGGATATTCTACGTCAGTGCTTGATAGTACAGGAAAGACTAAATCAGAAAGACTCATGGCTAAATAAGGTAAAAGAAATGATATTAAAAAAAAGGTTTGACGTCATGTGGGAAAACGGAATTATTGCAAAGTGAATTTTGGAAAGAATTCAGGTTAAGAACAGAAGATATTGAAAGGCAAGAAATGTTAGGAAGCTTCAACTTGAAAAGCTCTTAGAGAGCTTTATAGAGAGATGAAAGTGATGTGGAACAGGGAAAAATACATTGATATTTGTGATAAAGCAGTAAGAGAAGGCTTTGCTTGGGCCAGAATTGGGGTAGCAAAACTGAAGGGTTTGGGAAGAGGGAGGGATCTGGAGAAATGTCCATTGTGTCACCAAAGGGATAAAAAATGGCATTTGCTTTTAGAATGTAAAGAAACTAGGCTGCTTAAGGAAATGATAGGTAAAAGAGAATGGGCAAAGCTACCAAAATAAATTCAAACAATGAAGTTAATGATTGTAAAAACTAGGAAAAATTTAATTGAAATTGGGAACTTTTTGGGCAAAGTAAGAGTCAAAGGTTGCGGAAAATAAGTAAATATGACGAAAATGAAGATAAACTTATTTTAGTTAAGGTGCCAAAAGGGACTCAACCTCAGAGTTTCAGTCTATTGGGCCCAAGGGAACCAGCAACTCAGTGTGGTAATAAATATGTAAATGTATAATAATTTGTAATTTAAATGGAAGTAAAGATTACTTAATTAAAAGTAGCTATGAGATCAAAGGGAAGGTCCAGTGATTTAAAAAATCTAGTATTTTAATTATCTAAATGTTATTGTATCACTCCAACCGATAATTCGTCTATTGCCAAAACTTGAAGAATTTCGGGAGGTGAGTTAAAGAACTCGGCCCTTTCCCATTTCAAATATTTTTGCGTGAACAACAGGAGATTTTAATCCATTATTTGCCGGTTATGTACGAAATTACAGTTATAATACGTAAAGGAAAAATATAAACGCAAAAAGCTGAGGAAGCGAAACATATATTAATTCTTCATTGAAGTTTATACAACTAAAACACAGCATCGCGTATCCAGATAGTTCGTCATGCACGTGGCACATCACGTACATTGCTTTAATTCTTTTTATCGTTCGTCTTTACTTTATTATTCCTGTTGCGCCCGTGCGGTAGCACTTGGCAGAAATCCAAATCCTTGTGGTTCGAATCGCGGTCGTGAGTATTTATCCTTTGTTCCACCAAAAGCTGGTGAAAATTCGTGTCTCGACATTGGAGAATCCCTTCAAAAGGTGTCTAACATCTAATACGGCTATGTGAGTTCTCACGGTGAGTGGAAAACCCGTTTAGAAATCGAAGACCTTGCCTTGAAGATCGTACTACATCGCTCCTGGTTGCCCATCCTTGCCCCGGGCGGCCACGATTTTTGGGTCCTCTCTTGCTCAAGAGGGCCTTAGTGTTACTGCAAAATTCCTACAGGTGCACACCGGTAGTGGAACTGAAATAATTTCACTCTTACTGACCTGTCCTCAATTTCATCCGTACTTGTAAAGAAATGTAACTTGGTATATTTTGTAAAATACAATTAAATAATAATAATAATTAATCAATATGGAACATAACTGAAGTTTCAACCACTAAAATTAGAGGCCAGCGTTTCAAATACTGTGAGTACGGAGGTTTTGTCCAGGTTTTTCTGTTCTAATAACTGACAAATGCTGGAGAAGTGCCCTAGTCTTAGGCCTGGAACATTTTCTTCCCAAATTTCCTTTTCCAATCATCATTTCGTCTGTGCTATTCACAGTACTCACCAGCTGTGTTGACATTCGTAGTAAGAACAGGATCATAACTGCTCAAATAAATTAGAGTCAACTATAAAACTTCAATGTCACGGCCGGGATTTAAACCACGCATCTCCTGGTTTCCGTCCAGTCACTCTAACCCCTTGAGCTACCATGGCCAACGTGCAGACGCGATATTTAACTCTTCAATTGACTATATTTTCCCGGTAAACCACTTAGAGTTCTCATATTCGAGATACGCACTGTGGCGGCTTACTATTGTGAGTACTTAAATACCAGAATTGTTATCATTGAACTCTTAATGTTAAATTTATATGAAGGAATTAATCCTTTGTGAATTAATCCTTTTAAGTACATTACTCCTGTATAAGGATGTTTTAATTAATTAGAGACAACTGAAAAATTCAATGCCACAGCCGGGATTTGAACCACGAATCTCCTGGTTTCCGTCCAGTCGCTCTAACCCCTTGAGCTACCATGGCTAACATGCCGACGTAACATTAAGTTCTCCAATTGACTCATTATATTTTCCCAGTAAATCTAAAGGAAGAAGGCTGCAGGAAAGATGCAAATATCGATTTTAAATCGACGATGTGAGGATAGAGGTAGAGTCAAGGCGTAATGACTGCTTCCTATTTCAGGATGATTGTAATCTTTATATCTTCATGTCTTAGAATTTATACACAGACTTCTAAAAATAATTGTATTAGGATTGTCGAAATTTTTCTTTCCCCTGTAGGAAAGTTAGGAAAAATCTAAAAAGTCTATAGCTAAAGTGCAGCTGGTTAGGGAAACTTCCGGAATTTTTTTAAGTAATCTAATATTGACCAAAACATAACAAACTAAAATTTTCCATTAGGCAAATGGTAAACTAGAATTTCCTACGAGAGGCTCCAATGCATAAATATCTTAAGAGGGAACGAAATATTTTCAATATAGCGGCAAAAGCAATGCTTGCAAAACAGGAAAATTGTAAAGGAATTTTAAAACTTAACACAATAAAAACAACATTCTGAGATTGGAATATAAATTAAAGAACATACCTAATGCTGCAAATGAAGCTTAAGGAGTTACGGCAGATGCAATATTAAGTTTGAATTGAATAGGTTTTTTATAGTGTTGCATTTTAATTTTATAGTATGACACTAGAAACGCAGTATCATTTTGGATTCTTTTACATAAGTTCTGGTTTTATTTTGTTTGTCATATGTTCTTGTAATATTCTATTTTTAATTTAATTTTAAAATAAATTAAATTAAAATGATACAAATGAATTTAAACTCGAAATTTGATAGATAAAGCGGCACTAATCTTTTAAAGTATATTTTAATTATTCTTTTTTTTTACTATCAGCGAAATTTATGTATTGACCAAGGAAGCTTTGGAAGGGAAGAAGATGCCTTCACTTTCAAAAGGAGATTAGACTATGGAATTATCTCATTAGGCTTGTGACTTAGGAAATAGTACATGTACCTCTAATGGATTGCAACATTTAACACTTAGAACTGTCGGATTGGCGATAGGAAAGTGTAATATTTCGAAGAAGTATAAATATCTAATTATTATCGTTGCATGCAAATATTCTTTCTACGGAATTAGAATTAAAATTCCACAAAGAAAAGGAATTAGTAAGCTCCTATTAGCAATACAGGTAGAGTATTTATGCTATAAACAGGAATAGAAGAATCTTAGAAATAACGGATTACAGGCCGAGTTCAAAAACAAATATGTTGATTTGAATATTTATGAGTCTAATTTGCTAGGTCTCGCGCAGTAACATGTAGATGCCATTCAGTCTTTGGAGTTCACTGGGCTATAGGAAATCAACATGTAAATAGGCATAAAAAGCACAAATGAAAGAATATTCATAATAAAATAATATTATATATGAAGTTTAACACTTAATTATATTATATATATTTTCAGTTTCTTTGTTTTCTATTTTATCTGCAAATTCATGCCAGTAGTATATCTTAGATGTCATTTCTAATATTTGAAGGATTTGTTTAATGAGACGCAGGAGTGCAATAATCGTATGAAATGCTAATAGTCTCTTTCAGTCTCTTATATTTAAATATATTTTATTATATCGGATACCAAATTGATTTTCTAATTTTACTACTAACTATTCTTAACCGTGTGGATTTTAAACATCAGATTACCACTTAATAATTACATTTAGCCCCCTGTCTAATCTTTACAAAATTGCTGCTAATGATCTAGAAGGTTTCAATGATAAATCTTTCTCCAACTTTGTAAAGTCCCCGAAATATCCCAATTATGAACAAAAGATTCTCTTACTCTCACAGAAATATGTAACTGATTTCCATGGCGTCCTCCCGACAAACCTTCAAGTCCTGAAGAATCTATACAATCCATAAATATGTTTAAGCGATGAAATAATTGTGTGTAATTTAGATATCTAATCACAGTTGGCATGTTAAACGTGTGTACCTTGTTTTTGGTACAGTAGTTTCTTGTTGCATAATAGAGAAACCTCTGACATCAATATTCAACGAAAGAGAGGTCAAACTGGTGAATTAAGTACCCCACGTCTATTAAACACTTTGTAAATGACATATAATTGTAAACACGGCGTAAAATGATGTCCTAAGTTATCAATTTTAAATATTGGTTAACTGACTATTGTTGATGTATTGATGGGAAAAATTTTCATATTTACACAAAGATATAGTAGCGAATGGCCACGCCGTGGCCAAGCGGTTAGACATCTCGACTCTCATCAAGGCCTAGGTTCGATCACAGGTGACCGCATGTGAGATTTGTGGTGGGCAAAACTTGGTGGATTTTCTCCGGGATCTCCGGTTTCCTCCACCATGGTTCTACCAATTACTTCATTATCACCTTTCCTATCATTCATTTCGCCCTCATTCTGTCATCCACTTCTGTCACGCCAGGCACTGGACTGATCACCCATCCTGGTCCTCTACCTGACCAGGATGGTTCCTCAACCTTTGGTTTCTCAACCCAACCGTAAGGGATAGAGGAACAAGAATCCCCTAACACCACCATAAGTGGTATACTAGGGAAAGTTGTAGAAGGAGGAGGAGGAGAAGGAGGAGAAGGAGGAGGAGGAGAAGATATTACAGCAAATGTTAATGAACTTGTAGGTATTTGACGTTTAGATGAAATACAGCAAATATTTCTTATGTAAGAGTTATACAATGCATTGGCATTTGGAGGCTTCATTAGATAGTTCATCCTTGGAAGTGCAATAAAGGCTATTCTGAGGTTTGTTAAATTCTGAACACATCTGCAGCATTGGAATAAAATAAGGCAATTAAAGAAAGTCTTGTCTTCCATTTTATCTTTATAAGTAGGATACCATCATCTTTGTTGCGATCCTCATTTTTCTAATGTTAAATCTTCTATGCACACGCGCACACACACGCACCTTACTTGAAATGAAACATACTCTTGTTTTTGTACGCATTTTTCTGTGAATCAAGCAAAAACAATTATTTTATATCCCATTCAGTATCAAGAATAGTCAGCTTTCTTCACAACTTCAACATTATCCAGACTTCCACTTTGTGAAATCAGCGCACAGGCAGTGCAGATTTTTATAAATAAAAAAGAACAGTTGAAGCGCCAACAACGCACTGTAATTTAGTAGTTATTGATGAGAGATGTTTATTGATCTGGAAACATTGAAACAATGTAACCTTTTAAGTTGTAATTTCTTGACAGTTGTAAAAATGTTTAATTTTTTCTACCACCCAAATTAGTATATTGTCAAATCTAATCTGTATTATACCCCATATTGTCTACTGTGGTATTTATAATTCAAATATACGAAGTTTAATATTTAATATATAATTGTTTTGTATCTGACTCAATGCTCATATCGGTGGCCGTTCTCCTTTGGAACATACCGAAGGTGTTTGTTAACTTGTATTTGTTGGGTTTTAATCATTAGATGACGCACACATTCACACTTTCATTCATACTTCCATACTCTGGGAAAGGTGAGGAATTATCTTGGTCGGAGTGTATCTATTTTGTAACTCTCTGGAATACAAGTAAATTTTAAAGTTGATTGTTATGGAAACTATATATGCATTTTTTCGTGAAATTTTGTTGTATTATTAGCGCGAAAATGCGTATATTTAAAAATGAAACGCGCTGTTTTTTAAAATTATGATCAATAAAGGACGACCCTGCCTATAGTTTACGCCCGGCATAATATTTACAAGAAAAATCAAAACAGATTCAGTGTTTTTCCTGATTACCGCACTCTTATATACCACCACAGATAGTTGCAAAATTATCGAGGGATAAATTAAAGATTACACAATATTAGATTTGAAATCTAAAAGTCGAATGAAGTCACTGGAGGCATTAATATATCAGGAGCTAAATTGAAAACTATGTTGTATGCAGATGATCAAATAATAATGGCCACAAATGAAGATGACCTGCAGAAAATGCTGTATAGTCTAGATAAAACTGCTGCAGAATATGGAATGAAAACATCAGCAAATAAATCCAAAACCATGGCATTTAAAGGAATTAATCCAGTAAGATCAAAAATAGTTTTAGATAACATAATAATTGAGCAGAAATCACACTTTAAGTATTTAGGATGTAATGTCTCGTACCAAGGGGAAGCTGATATAATAGAGAAAATAAATAAATTTAACTATATAACAGGCACAATAAAAAGAACGTTAAAAAATAAAGCAAGAAAGGACTCTATAATAAAACTATACAAAACAATGGCAATACCAACTCTGATCTATGGATCAGAAACATGGACACCAACAAAAAGAAATAGTACGAGAATACAGTCATCAGAAATGAAATTCATAAGAGCAATAGCTGGATACACCAAAATTGATAAAAAACGTAGTCAGGATATTAGAACAGAATTAAAAGTAGAAGAAATAAACCATACTATTGAAAGAAATAGAAATCAATGGAAAGAACATGTTCAGAGGATGAATAATAACAGAATACCAAAAATAGCCTTAAACTATAAACCTATAGGAAGAAGAAACCAGGGAAGACCGAAGAAAAGATGGGCAGACCAATTTGGAGCCGGAACGGGTTAAACAATCCAAAGCCGTGAGGAAGAAGAAGAAGAAGAAGAAGAAGAAGAAGAAGAAGAAGAAGAAGAAGAGGAAGAAGAAGAAGAAGAAGAAGAAGAAGAAGAAGAAGAAGAAGAAGAAGAAGAAGAAGAAGAAGAAGAAGAAGAAGAAGAAGAAGAAGAAGAAGAAGAAGAAGAAGAAGAAGAAGAAGAAGAAGAAGAAGAAGAAGAAGAAGAAGAAGAAGAAGAAGAAGAAGAAGAAGAAGAAGAAGAAGAAGAAGAAGAAATCTTTTAATTTATTTATCCCAAATTTTAACGATGTTACTTACTGACTACCTTATAACCTTATAACCTTAATGTTTTCTACTATATAGTGTTTGACCGCGGTTAAGAGTAAATAAAATAACAATAAGATAATAAATAAATAAATAAATAAATAAATAAATATAATACGCAAATATGGATAAAGAAACGAAAGTGTATGTTTGAAATGCAAGAGAACGTTGTAAAATATAAACATTCGGAATGAAAGTCTAAACAAAGCAGAGAAAAACAAACAAAACTTATGGGTAAAAAGAGAAAAGGGAAATATATATTATAAACATTGAATATGGAAGGCTGAAAAAGCGAGATAAGTGAATAAAAATAGGAAAGAGAAAATGAGAGGAACACCTGAGGCAGACGCTGCACATCGAATGCAGGTTCCGTAGCTGTCCCCAGGAACCTGTTTGGCCACTTCCACGAAAACAATACGACGAAATGAAGTTCGAGGCGGAAGAGTTGGCAGCACCCTAACACGCACTGCGGTGCTCCACCAAATTTGGCAGCACAGCTACACCACCTCCATCTACGGCTGGGAATAAATCATCTTTACTCTCGTCTTACTGGATGGAGATTTAGCCGTCTTCCCTCACAGTAATCGAGCTTTAAACGCTCCCATCTCTTTAATAAAATTTACACTCTTCGGTTTGTTATATATAGTTCACTTTTTACTATATCTAGTAGGGAAAATATACTACTTTCCATTCAAAATTTAGCCGGAAATACCTAGATATTTGCTTCAAAGCACTCTGATCCAAAATAAATACTTTTTTCTTTCTCTATTTCATATCCTAAGTTGGGGAAGTGTTGTATTCCACTCAAAAACTGAATAGGGAGATTTCACCGGAACCCCCTCGATATATAATCATTTTTAGAAAAAAAAAAAGTTTTGTGTGTGGGGTATGAACTGCATAATTCAAAAGCAATAAGTAAATATTTATAGAAATTAATTGTTCTTTCACACTGGCCGTGTGTAGGCTAAATTGTGGAAACGTAGAGTCAGACTGAAAAATTCAATGTCGTAGCCGGGATTTGAACCACGGATTTTCTGGTTTCCGTCCAGCCGCTCTACCATTGAGCTACTATGGCCAACGTGTCGATATGACATTAAATTCTCCAACTGACTCGAATTTTTCAGTCTGACTCTACGTTTCCACAATTTAGCCTACACACGGCCAGTGTGAAAGAACAATTAATTTCCATTAATTGACATAATAGTGGTTAACTATAAAGCCCGGGCCTTATAGTACTTACGTGTTGTAAGCCGCCATTAAGGTAGTTGTCTAATGTGTTTATGAGAACTCCTAAGTGGTTTACCGGGAAAACACGAGTCAGTTGGTGAATTTAATGTCATGTCGGCACGTTGGCCATAGTAGCTCAAGGGTTAGAGTGGCTGGACGGCAACCAGAAGATCTGTGGTTCAAATCCCGGCTATGGCATTGAATTTTTCAGTCTGACTCTATCTTTCCATGCTTTAGCCTACACATGACCAGTGTGAAAGAACAATTAATTTCCATTAATTGACCTAATATTGGTTAACTATAAAGCCCGGGCCTTAAAGTACTTACATGTATTAAGTCGCCATTAAGGCAGTTGTCTCATGTGTTTATGAGAAATCCTAAGTGGTTTACCGGGAAAATACGAGTCAGTTGGAGAATTTAATGTCATACCGGCACATTGGCTATAGAAGCTCAATGGTAGAGCGGCTGGACGGAAACCATAAGATCCGTGATTCAAATCCCGGCTATTGCATTGAATTTTTCAGTCTGACTCTACGTTTCCACAATTTAGCCTACACAAGGCCAGTGTGAAAGAACAATTAATTTCCATTAATTGACCTAATAGTGGTTAACTATAAAGCCCAGGCCTTAAAGCACTTACATATTGTAAGTCGCCATTAAGGTAGTTGTCTCATGTGTTTATGAGAACTCCTAAATGGTTTACCGGGAAAAATACGTTGACCATAGTAGCTCAATGGTAGAGCGGATGGACGGAAACCAGAAGATCCGTGGTTGAAATCCCGGCTATGGCATTGAATTTCTCAATATGACTCTACGTTTCCACAAGTTAATATTTATTTTCAGCATCTTCTAAGAAAGTGACACAAATATTTTAAAGAAAATTCCTCCATCCCAAAATGAAACATTTTCGAACTTTTTGAATAACCTTTTTATTAAAATGGCATATGTTTATGGCATTTTAATGACATATGAGATGTATGTCTTTTCTGGGGGGGGGGGGAGAAGGGGTAAATTGGCCCTTCATCCTAGATGCTTTTTGCATAACTGAAAAGAGCCGTAAGCAATATGTTGTAAATCTTATACACATAAAAATGTAGATCTGCTTTAGTATATTGTGACTTTGTGGGTTCGTGGAATAAAAAGTCCAATTTCACCACTCGAAAATGTTCTTTATTTCTACCGACTTACAGTTTAACATTTGCCAATTACACAAAATTACTTGCTGCACACAGTTACAATTTACCAGTTCGTCCGTTACAACTTCACTTGTCGTTCATTAACACGTCACTGACTAACCCTTACACCAAGAACTGCGACTGTCTTCTCGCTCACACTCACTAACCAACTGATTGACCAACACAACCAACAACTGAACTGACTACACCAAAACCAACTCAACAACTGACTCACACTGTCTGTCTGTAACCCTCTTTATAGGAATATCGCCGGTTTCTGGTGTTTACACGATTGTTCTGGTAACAGAAAAATCGAGAACCAGGTGGAAGGAAAACAGACGCACAGTTATGTTTCTTTCCGACCGCTGGCTGTCACCACTATAAGACAAACGAGGGAAAGGCGTGGCTAACCGAGCCTCCCCTGTCTTCCGTTGCCAGCTGCTCACAGGGTGTTTCAGCGCTCCCCGT
This sequence comes from Mantis religiosa, assembly GCA_030765055.1. Lineage (NCBI taxonomy): Eukaryota > Metazoa > Arthropoda > Insecta > Mantodea > Mantidae > Mantis > Mantis religiosa. The sequence continues at coordinate 113,021,422 of CM060955.1, read as the reverse complement.
TACACTGCTCCCTTCTCAAAGCTGTTCGCCCTCGAACAGCCCCATCGTAGCGTGCGAGGCGGTCCAGGTGTACCACCAGCATCTGCTCGGAGTCTCAGCCAGAAGTAGCGCTGCCGTAGTTTGTGAATCATTCGGTTCGCTCCCAGGTGTCCTCCTGAAGTACCGGCGTGCACTTCCTCCAAGACTTCCGGGACCTTGCTCCGGGGAAGTACCAACTGTCCTCTCTGCGCCTTCCCATCGGGTGACTCCCATACCCGGAACAGCACGCCCACTCTGGTCTTCAACGAGTCCCATTGGGCCCAGTGCGACTTGTAGGTGGCGCTCCTCGGTGCGATGTCCTCCCAGGTCGGTCTCGTCCCTGCGTCCACTTCCCTCAAGAGTGGCCCCAAGTCTGCGTCCGCCAGCTGCTCCCTCCTCAGGCCTGCGCTATCCCAGCCTTCAGCAGGCACTGCCACAACTACTCGGACTGCTGCGGCACGCTCCTCCTCTTCCACTCTTGTGCGCTCGTGGCCGTCCTGGATCTGCGATAGGACACCTCCAATGCAATGGTCGCTGGCGTCGGTGTCCACAATGAAGGCACCACCCGGTTGTGGGAAACCCAAAATAGGAGCACTGCACAGGGTCCCCTTCGGGTGCTGGAAAGCGTCTTCGGCGTCCTCCGTCCACACATAAGGCCGGTTTTCCTCCGTCAGGCGGGCGAGGGGCTTTGCGATGTTGTCGGCCTTTTCCTCTAAATCATTAAGGCGGTCGTCTACTTGACCCTTCCGCTTGCCCGGGTTCGTGACGTCATTCCCCACGCCGGCCAACCGTTCCTCAAACTTGGCGGCGAGAGCCTCATTCGCCACCTTCATTTCGGTAGCCAGACCGTCATTCGCTGCTCTCATTTCCGTGGTTAACTCGGCCTTCATTTGTTCCATCTTCTCGGCGATGTTCTCCCTAGCCGTCCTGATTAGTTTCAACTCCGCGGCCAGGTTATTTCTAGTCTCCAGCACTTCCGCGGCCAGGTTATTTCTAGTCTCCAGCTTCTCTGTTAATTCGGCCTGCATTTCTTCCATCTTCCTGGTGATGTTGTCTTTAGCCGTCTTTATTTCTTGCAGTTCCGCTAAAATCTTTTCTAATGCTGCCTCCATCGTTGTAATGTTCGGTGATGTTGTTTTCTCGCTTCCTGACACCAGTGTGACTTTGCGTTATATCCCACTCCTGACACCAGTGTGACTTTGTGGGTTCGTGGAATAAAAAGTCCAATTTCACCACTCGAAAATGTTCTTTATTTCTACCGACTTACAGTTTAACATTTGCCAATTACACAAAATTACTTGCTGCACACAGTTACAATTTACCAGTTCGTCCGTTACAACTTCACTTGTCGTTCATTAACACGTCACTGACTAACCCTTACACCAAGAACTGCGACTGTCTTCTCGCTCACACTCACTAACCAACTGATTGACCAACACAACCAACAACTGAACTGACTACACCAAAACCAACTCAACAACTGACTCACACTGTCTGTCTGTAACCCTCTTTATAGGAATATCGCCGGTTTCTGGTGTTTACACGATTGTTCTGGTAACAGAAAAATCGAGAACCAGGTGGAAGGAAAACAGACGCACAGTTATGTTTCTTTCCGACCGCTGGCTGTCACCACTATAAGACAAACGAGGGAAAGGCGTGGCTAACCGAGCCTCCCCTGTCTTCCGTTGCCAGCTGCTCACAGGGTGTTTCAGCGCTCCCCGTATGACTGAAATTTCATGAACATTTTTAAAAAATCACCTTTTCCTCTTTTTAGTCTATAAAATAGTGTAAGCAGGGGTGGCCGGTGAGGCATTTTATTGACAGTGCCATAAATAAATTAAATAAATAATATATAATAAATGAATAAACAATAAATAATAAATAAATGAATGAATAAGGGTTGTTAAAATATAAATATGTGTACCAATTTCGAACGATTTAGGTAATCTTATCAATAATCCATCCTATTTTATTACTGTATTGTCCTATTTTGTCCATCGTACCAACCAGAACGTACAGGGAAACGGAAATAGATATTTATTACATCCGTACTCTTATTACGCATAAGTGTGTCGCGTACAATAAAACTTTGATAGTAAAATTCATGGAGAATGTGATACGAAGCATTCATGTACGATTTCACGACAGAGAGACAGTTATAAGTCCCGTGCTTCACTGCACTCTAGCGGATAAAGCGTAAGTTATGCGCCAGAGAAATCTCGGCACCACCTTCTCCCATAAGAAGCCGTCTATAAGCAGACATCCTAACCCTTAACACAGGCGCTTATGAGCTTAGACGGTGCCGTTCTGGAATCGGCACCAAGCTACGGAAAACAACTAAGAGAGAGCGCTTGCGTTTAACGCGCCTATTCACACAAGGGAGCAGACACTCAAAACAATATTTTTTGCACAATTCCTATACACTTCTATTGTTTTCGTTTTCATACAGATGGTGCCATGGCACAGCGACACTACCTCAGAAGTCGCCCCTCAGTGTAAGCCTTCCTGAATACAAAAAATGCTTAGATAGCATCCGCAAACCATTTTTAAATGCTTTAATCTAGTTTGAAAGTTACGCGAATGCTAGTGTTAGGTATGAATTCTAATTCTTTATCCTAGTTTTCTCGCTATTAAAATTTCAGCCTTTTCCATAATTTAAAATGCTCCTTGCGTCGCAGTTTTAGTGTTATACTAATGAAACTTGCCACACAAGTACATAGAGATACATTGAATAGAAGTTGCCCTGGGTTTTATTGTGAGATGCATTTTAAGCACACTTTCTTTACTTCAAAACACAATAAATTCAAATTTTGGGCAAAAAAAAAAAACATATAGATTTAAAATTTTATGCAGCTTAAGCTTTGACACACATAGAAACCTAGGACAAATTCAAAACATGGATGTATTGGGAACCTGTTGTTAAAATATCAGACCAATAATTATGTTATTTTGTCGCAAGGGACATTTTAGGTGACGTAACCAAAAATTAATAAGTCTGACCATATTTTCCAAACTATCAAAGTGAAATTGACAACAGTTGAACTGTATCATATTTGCACTAAGTTACTTCTGTGGTATAAATCTTAAAAAGCTAGCATTATTAGTTCCGGATTTCAAATTTTCAGTCAGAGGTATCCTTAAAGCACACAACTTATGTCACATTTATTTGTGGAGATCGTCATTGCCATGATACTCTGTTATTGATTTGAATTTTTTAATACTTTATAATAGTTTAATTTACTTTATCCGCCAACATAACTAAAAAAAAACACATCTTTACTCGATACTTTTGTTACTGAAAAGTAGACCTTTTGCAGGAGATATGAACAATCTCTTCAAAGAGTCGAATTATCATTATCAGAGTAAATATAGCTGGTCAAGCAGAAGAATACAGTTAAAAGTTGCGAGACAAAAACATTAGTCTTCAGGAATTTATACTCTACTATAGAGTCAAAGACATAATCTCTTTGACTATGAATTACCTCTTATAGATGGCTTAGTCCGATGTTCAATTTTTCTTTAGTTGTCTGAAAAACAAAAAACAAACATACTACATCTACAATGTAACCTTATACCCACATGACTTCTTATTTTAAAAAGGCTTTCAACTTCATATATTTACTAATATCCACTCCATACATTTCAACATCGAATACTTTGACCACAGAGGTAATTTTAGTACCTGTAATTTCTCTGAAAAATATGCTAAAATCACTTCCTTTCAAATATTCGTAACACTTTTTGAGCTTCTTCTCGTATTTTCAGGTACCACCAAAATCTTTGTCGCCTGTCTTGCTCATTTTAAGATACAATCCTTACACCCAGTAAAATCATCGATTATAAATCTTTTGAAAAATGCCTCGGGCGTTAATTTTTTCTACTCGCTAATGAACATCACAAGTGCCATAAATAACTATTTTTTAAATAGCAAACAACTCTTGTTTTGTTTAACCTGGAATGCAAAGAGGTGGCATTTCAAAGGTGAACAGCGCCGAAAGGATTTGACGATTATTTAAGCATGTGTATCAAGAGCACAAAGAGAACGTAATGTGAGCACTGCACATCGGATATTCCTATGTGTATAAAATTTTATATTGGTATTAATGCCTCAAGTTACCGACCAGGATGGCTCAGGCGGTTTCGTTTGGACCTGCAGTTGGGAGGCCGGGTTCGATTTCCGTGGCGGACTTGGCTGACCCATGGGTTTTTCAAGGGGTTTCCCGGGTCGCCAGGCAAACGCTGGGTGGGTTAATTACATCTCCGTATTTCCTGTCCCTTCATTTCATCTCCATTATCATTTCATATCATCTCTCATCTGGTGGTCTCTTTCAGGGTACAAGTGTCGGCGGGTGTCTCGGCGGTGCATGGCAGGATGATATGCTCTGAGGAAAACTACTTCCTCCTCCGGCAGGTCGGTGGCCGGTCTTCGCTCCTCTGCTGGGACCATTTTGGGATCGCCTGCCTGGGACCTTTGGGGCTCGGCTGCTGGGCTCGTTGCCGTCCCGCAGTAGGGGAGCGTGTCCATTGTCCTGGCCTGTCGGGGGAAGTCTCTAAGTAAACTCTAGGGACTCTGCCCTCTATACTATTGTGGCTCCTTTGGTCAGCCACCCTCTGTCTCCTTCGCCTCATCCTTCCTCCCGGGGGGGTTATAGGAACATGGTCCCACCATGGTGGCCTACGTACCAAATCCCCTCCGTTAACGAAATCCTAATCCTAATGCCTCAAGTTTATTGACGCCAGCTTGTTTGTTTTAAATTGTTAATTTTTCAAATTGCTCCCATACAAGCTGAAAATATTTTTACAGTGTCTTCATATAAGTGTACAATTAACACGGGACCACACATTTGAATTTTGAATGAATAAACATATGGGGGAAAAATCTATTAGAGGGCGTAAAAGAGGAGATAATATGGCAAATACATATATTATTAAAGGAAGTAATACATATTTTTGAAGAGAATGAAAGAAATTTAAATAAAGACAAAATAGAAGATAAAATCTACATCGAATGAGTGAAAATTAATTAATCAGCATTGTGTTATTTGCACTCATGTTTTGGTGTCACTAGCGCCGTAGTGTGGCATAACGGTGAATCTGCTATAAGTTAATTTCGTTACACGACAAAATACAGTCTGCCTTTGTTTCCCTTGTTTTAATATGAAAATTGTCTTCTTCCTGCCAGAGAGCTGCTTTTCCAGTGTTAAGTCAAAACGCCAAAAACAGCTTCACACGACTGGTCTACCCACTGCGTGAGAAACTTGAATCTAATTATGAGTTTATTAAGAAACAACATGCTAATTCATCTTTCTACGACCTCAACAAAGTTAACGCTTTGCACGGAGGAAGAAGAAAACATGGAAACCAGTATGCAAAACATTTATTGATAATGTTCAAGGAAGTGCAAAGTGAAAAATTCTGTGTTATAAATTTCACATTATTTGTCTAATAGCATAAAATTTCGTGATCTTTGTTTACCAGCATTAAAATACTCTACCTGAAATGTCCTCGAAACATTGGATTTAGTTCACTAATTCTTATGATGGGCTTAAGCCATAAAATATTTCAATAATTTGTATATTATTTAAAGAAAAGCTTATAGTTTGTAAAATTTTTATCTAAAACGCACGATATTTCTAGAAGCTTATTTTGTGAATACTTTTTCTCCTTACAAAAATACTTAATGGGAGAATAATCTTTGTTAATGAGAAAATAGGTGTCAAGTTATACATATTCATTTTAAGTTTGATAAGTCTGGTAAAAGTCCAATGATAATATTTTTCCGTGAACATCTCACCTTATTTCTCGACATGGTCTCAAATGATGGCTATACCTACACTTGATCCAGCAGTGTTCCAGCTTTTTCATCACCTCAGAAAAATAGGTTCAGTGGAGGTCTGCAAAATACTCGTTGACGATGACATACACATTCTCATTTGATGAAAATGTCTTTCCACGAAACCAAATTTTCAAGTTTGGGAATAGGAGGAAGACACTTGGGAGTAAGTCTGGAGAATAAAATGCATGAGGAACCAATTCAAAGCCCAGCTCATGCACTTCCGCTATTGCGCTATTGATTTATGCAATGGTTCATTATCCTGGTGAAGGAGCACATTTCTGCGTTTCCATCTCGATCTCTTTTCAGCCAACTCATGTTGCAAACAAGCCAACAATGAAGCATAATAGGCTCCAGTTATGGTTCTGCCTTTTTTCAAGTAGTCTATGAGGATTATTCCTTGAGAATCCCCCCCCCCCCAAAAAAAAAAAAAACAACAGTGGCCATCACCTCACCAGGTGTCAAAATGTTCCTTGCCTTCTTTGGCGTAATTTCATCAGCCTTTGTGCATTGTTTGACTGCTGTTTTGACTCTGATGTGTAATGATGGATCCAAGGTTCATCCACGGTCACAAATATGAGCAAAAAATCTTTCGGGTTGCGGTTAAACATTGCCAGACACTCGAAATAATCGGATGCGCTTTTGGTCAACTGTTGAGCAATTGCGGCTCCCATCTTGCACACAGCTTTTTATTGCCAATTTTTCCTTCAGGATATAGTACTATCGCTCAGTTGAGAGCCTACAGCCTCAGAAATCTCAAGAATTTTGATGCGGAAGTCTTGCATAACCAGATCATGGATTTTTTCAATGCTGTTCTGTATGGTGACCTCAGATGGACGACCAGAGCGCGATTCACCTTCGATGCTTCTACGCCACGTTGAAATCCATTGATCCAAATGTAAATGGTCTTCAATGCGTTAGAGTCCACGTGAACTTCATCCAAAATAGTAGCACGAAACTCCGTTTTTCGTAGCTATCTCACTGAGCAGTTCGTCCGCCTCGGTAGCGTAGATGGTAGCGTGTCTGCTTCACGTTCAAGAGGTCACGAGTTCGAATCTCGGTCAGGGTGAGTTACCTGGATAAGGTTTTTTCCGGGGATTTCCCTTATCCTTCAAGACGAATGTCGGGTAACTCTAAGCTTCATGGACGCTGGACTCATTTGAGCATCCTTTCACCCAATTCATTCACCGTCCGAAATGACTTAACGTTGGAGGACGTAAATTATAAAAAAAGTGACCAGTTCAGATGACTGTCAACAATGTTCTGTATATTGTAGCACATTCGAATTTTCTATACAATCTTTTGAATAATCAAACTTACCACCCACAAAGTAGCTACAAAGTTTTTTATCCCTTCATGGAAATTTACCAAACGACCCTTTATATATAGTCACGAGGTATGGTTTTGCCGCTCGTAAGCGAACGCCGAGAGAGAGAGAGAGAGAGAGAGAGAGAGAGAGAGAGAGAGAGAGAGAGAGAGAGAGAGAGAAGCAGGGAGTGAAAGAGACAGATAGTGCCCAAGCCATGTAATAGAGGGAGAAAGAGACAGAGACAGTTTCCTGGTGTTCTCACTTCTTCGCGAGAAGTCGGTAGCTTTCGTGTGGCTTCGTGCGGCTTCTTCGGGTTTCGAGAAACCTCAAGAACAGCTGCACGTGTATAAACAAAGAGTTCGGAGGGTGCAGAGAAGGGCTGATTCGTGAGTTAATGGTGCAGGCTGGTGTATCAGACGGACTTGAAGGTTTCGTACGTGTGTGTTACGTCATTCTGCTGATATCAGAGTTGTACAAGTGTCCTTCTACGGAAATAAAGAGGATTTTGATTTCTGCAACCTGGACTTTTAATTTTACGAACCCAAAAAGCCACAGTATATTAAATTGATATCCTCTAACGCTATCATATCGGGCAATGAATGAAGTGGGAAATGGTGATTAAATGAGTTTAGCATCAATAGAGCTTGGAGTTACTTGACATTAATCTTTTAGGATAAGGGAAAACCCGGAAAACACCTTATCCAGATGACTCGCCCTGCCGAGACTCAAACTCAAGACTTTTTGAACGTGAGGCAGATATGCTACCATAGAGACGGTAATTTATTTACATTATTAAAATATTGGGATGAGTAAATGAGATACTGCACACTCTCTGTCGATGCTGTACATTTTCTGTTTTATCTACTCTATCAGTTCTTCAGTTCCATTTATTTTGAATAATCTGCAATGCGATGAATTCACCACTTAACTATGGTAAGACAGAGAAAATGTAATGCTCCTATAATTTTGTATGGAACATTCTCCGGAAGTGCATGTTTTAAAGCCTCGAACCCAAAAGAGCATTTTTAGACGAATAGTCTTTGTACACGTCCGCACATCTGTGAAATGACAAGTCAAAACAAAAGCTGAATAAACACCAAACTTTTTATATAAGTTAAATTCTTTAGGACAAAAGGTAAATCTTTTTACTAATTTTTAATCTTCTCTCTCTCTCCTTCCGAGCAAATCTTTCCATTAAAAACGTTATTTTTACTCTCTAAAAATTAGCTGCAATAATTTTGATCAAAGTATCTTAAAATGATGACATATATTTCTAATTGCTGTAAATATATGTTAAGTCCTCTTCATCCTGATTACAATTTCCTAACAGCGAAACTACAAAACTTATTTAGAAAAAAATTTAAGGCGATTAAAGTAAACAGTGCCAAATAAAACGGATCTAGTTTAAATAGCCTTATTTTAAAAAATATTTATTGTTCAGTATGTACGTAGTTTGACGTGTGTTATCCGTATAGAATTTTAAAATTTGTAGCAGAACATGAGCTCATTATTAACAAATAGAGAACCTAACTGATAAACTTAATTTAATATTTCTTTGCAAATATTTATGCTGAAGAGCGTATCATCGTTTATAGAACTTATTTTATTTCAAGAGGTCCATGTGAATTTGTAATTTGTAATGAACAGAGAAGTCATATGAGTTTCGCATAATACATTCATTTTATATATTCTTCTTACATTTTTAAAAATTGTTAAAATTATAAAAGATCGAAAAAGTTAGGTCCTTTTAGAATGGCGAGTTCATTCTAACCAACACTTACTTGTGAAGTTGTATTTTAATAGAATTTAAGCTACTAAAGTAACCCGTGGCGGACCCTAGTGTAGAAACTCAACATTACTGTAGGTATATGAACTCCTTGGATGTTTCAACTTAATTATTGAAACTTCTTCCTCTGCTTGGTCTTTGCCTTATGTCATTGTTACTTTTGCTAATAAATAAAAGTTGTGCCTCACGTTCCAATAAATATTTTATGGCTCTCTACAATTAACCAATAAATTCAAAAGCACTTTCGTATTAAGGATTGATAAAATTCACTTTAACTACTATATGAATAAAACTTTGGTAGATCCCTTCTCTTCTTTCAACGAAGTTCTATTAAACATTTTTCTTAGCTAGTATGAATCAATCACTGAATTGTTTGCTGAAGTTGTTATTCAAACTATACCAACAACTAAAACAATTTCATAAAAAAAACCTAGCTAACATCGATTCTCTAATATTAGGCATTAACTACACACACCCAGCCAGCTTTGGTCTAAATAGCTATATATTCCAAAAAAAAAAAAAAAATACAAGTAGTTTTCCTACTTTATTACAGTGTAATTAAAAAGGTAGCAAACCTTTTTAATGATCAGTGTAAGTGTTGGATAAAACATTATATGGTACTAGTGAATCAAGACTTCGTCTCGTGTGTTAAACCTTCCACTCATGAATAAAATGTCTTGATTCACTAGTACCGTAAAGAACTATAATATATTTAGAAAGGTGTATAACAAAAATGACTTGCATTTTTTGTGTAATGCATCAAGTTTCTTAAAAACGACACTACTTTCAAAATAAACCCACATGAAATTATCTGCAATGTACATAGGTAATGTAATTAATTACTCACTAATAGAATTACTCACTTAATAGAAATCGGGATTAATGATATGTTATTAGAAGAAATTGACAGCATAAAATTTCTGGGCCTTCAAGTGGACAGATGTTTAGATTGGAAAGCCCACATAAATTATATCTTACCTAAACTCAGCTCTGCCTGTTATGCTATCCGAGAGCAGGTTAATGTAAGTTCTATTGACACACTTAAATTAGTATATTATGCATACTTTAACTCTATTATGGAATATGGAATATTATTTTGGGGCAACTCAGTAGAAAGTAAAAAAAAAAAAAAAAAAAAAAAATATTTCTTATGCAAAAGAGGGTTATACAAATCATTACTAACACCCAAAACAGATGCTCCTGTAAAGATCTTTTTACAAGATTGAAGATATTAACGCTTCCTTGCATGTATATATTCTCGATCCTAAAATTCTCTGTATGCAATCGTGCCTTATTTGCAACAAATAATGTAATTCACAGAATAAACACTAGACAAAAGTAAAATATCCATTATTCCAGTGCTAAACTTTCTTGCTTCTAGAAAGGTGTGCATTATGAAACTATCAAAATATTTGGCACACTTCCTAATATTCTTAAAGAAAAAGTTGATAGTTTCGGTGCTTTTAAAACTGCTGTTAGAGAGTACCTTTGCTCAAAATCTTTTTATTCTGTACAAGATTATCTGAATGACAAATTATCCTGATAATGCTTCTGTAGCTCTGTAAGTAGTATCTAACTATTGCAATGACAAATCATTACTAATAAATATTTTATGCAAGTTGAAAGTTTATTTTTAATGTATGTGTATTTAATAAATAACAATAAATGGTATCCATTGCAAAAAGGTTGAGACGTACTGGCATAAGCCAAGTGAAAGCTGGTTTAAAAAGTGTTTCATTTTGTATCATATATAATTATCCCTGCCTTGTTTTCCATATTATTGTTCATATTGCCTGTGTATTATGTGTCTTATGTTAACTTTTGAACATATATATGCTATTAAACTTTATACCTCTGGACATGTTCAATGTTCACAGTCTTTTCTGGCTACAAGTGAACCTACTGAACGCAAATCAATCTAATTTAATCTAAAGGATGCAAATAGTATGAAATGTTTTCGAAAAACACAGTTTAGTATAAAACTTCCTATAAAATAAGACCAATCATGGTGTCTAAGTTTCAAAGTGAATATGCCTTTAGTACGCTTTCAATTTATACTAATGATGATCAGTTAATACTTGCATGTACATGTGAATATCTTGTTGGCCTTAAATCCAAATAAGGACTTTTTCCAAGAAAGGAACTCCTGACCAGCTGGTAGAGACTACACACGATACCATTTGATGTTTTTGCTCCTTCCTAATTTGAATTACGCTACTTAGTACGTTGTTGCAGCCAACGCTGTGTTTAGTTTTGCGCTCTACCCTTAGGCTAACGTTACACCTGTCCGATTGAAATTATAAGCATTCGATTTGCCACGCTTGCACGGTTTCTTAAAGGCCAGGGACGACCCTTAACGGGAACAGAAAGGGGTTCGTTTTTACAAGTAAAAATGTGCGCAAGGGTTTCCCAAACAAAAACTTTAGGTTTCTAATGCAGAGAGAATTGTAACAGGTAGGGAATATGAACTTATAATGTGGGTTACTATATTACTCTAGAAATTATCGCGTTAAGGACAGTAATACATACAAACAAAATTAGAGTAAGAAAACAGTACATTACAAAAGAATTAATTCTTAAATAAGTGCTTTATACAGTGATGTCAGTGAGGGCATAGAACCACTGACTTTGCTGTGAAGAAGTTCCAAATTCGAGTATTCATGGACCGTCATAGCTGTTTTTATTTTATTTTAATATTAAATGACCCTTTAATTTACCTAAGTTAACTGCTGTACACTTCAGGAATTTCTGTTGTCGAAAATGAATACATTTATTTTACAAGGTGGTAGAAATATGGACAAGTAAAACTAAAATTCAGCCAAAAAAGATTAAATATTTATCATAGATACGTAAGATATAGTAGGATGTATACGAATGGATAGAAAACAAAATAGCAAACTAGAAAATCGACACTTTCAGCTCAGAGTAATGTAACAAAGTGTATGAAAGCTGAAGAAAATATCTAGATAGAATGACAGATCAGAATACTTAACGCAATCTTAGGTTAGTGACTCAAAAGAAGCAGAACAGATGTACAGAATAAAAATTTGGAATCGAAGAGGATGAATAGCCAGAGGTAATGAAGAAGAACTAGAAGAAGAAGAAGAAGAAGAAGAAGAAGAAGAAGAAGAAGAAGAAGAAGAAGAAGAAGAAGAAGAAGAAGAAGAAGAAGAAGAAGAAGAAGAATAGGATAGACGTGCAACTTTGCGAGAATAGAATACACAATTGGGAAATTACATCACACTATTTATATCTCACAGAAAATGTTGGAAGTGTCCTCCACCAGCATCTATACATGTTTGCACTCGTCTCACCATATTCTCTGAAGTTTTACGGAGAGTATCATTGCCGATGTTACTTATTTCGGTTCAAATGGATTCCTTGAGAACATCAATTGTCCGTGGCCTATTCTTGTACACTCTATTTTTAGATACTCCCAAAGAAACAATCTGGTGAGGTAAGGTCAGGGGATCTGGGGGCCACAGACCTTTTGATATTCTTCGATTATCAAAGAAATTGGTTACAAGTTTTATGGTGTCATTAATGTATGGCACGTTGCTCCATCTTGCTGGAAATAGCCTTCTCTCAATTCAATACCATCTCCTTAAAACTTCAGAGAATATGGTGAGACGAGTATATACCTGCATAGATGCTGCTGGAGGACACTTCCAACATTTTCGCTGAGATGTAAATAGTGCAATGTAATCTCCCAATTGTATATTATGTTCTCCCAAAGTTGCACGTGTGTCCTATTATTGGTTCAGGTTCAGGTTTACATGGATCGCACTATAAGTACAGCTTTTATTTCCTGGAATAAAATTATTTTACTAATATTTGTTTATTAATGTAGGTTTTAGAAGTATATTAAGGAATTACAATATTAAATCAATTGTGAAAATACACACTTAGATTAAGGAAAATGTTGGTTATCAGTACTTATCTAATGGTTAGCAGCAATTACAAGTTTAAATTAGGTTAACATTAAAAGGAAAGTAGCTGTCATATGAAGAGCTGTCTGGAAGAGCTGTTGGCTTGTAAAAACAGTAGTGATGGGAATAATACAAGAATCAATCATCTTAATTTAAATACAGATTTTTATCTCAGTTTAGTTAAGTAGGTTAAGAATACATCAGTATTTTATGAATGAAAATAATTGTTTTAATAAGTAGACAATAAACAATCAATTTGGAATGGTTTAGGCAACCAAATAACATTATTATTTACTATTACACATTTACTATTTATATTACGCATTGAGATTCAACAGTTTACCATATGCTTTTCCTAGTAATCAATGAAATATTCCGTTTTTGTCTCTGACTAAACAAGTTACATTTAAGGAATATTTGTACAATTGGTCCTATTGTATTTATACTTAATAAGCACTACTTCAGGACAAGTTACATTTATATGTTTACTTATAATCAACACAATATTTATAATTACAGTTGCACAATATCACCTCTCTTTTGAAGACAAACAATTCCAACCTAAAATGTATAACTTTATTGACGTTTCTTACGACATGCCTTATTACTGCTGATTTTAAAAACCCAAGCAAACTAACATTTGGTGCTGCAATCTGTTGTTCATTGATCAACTACCGTCCCTGCACTCAGATGCCAGAGTACATAAACATATAGAGTGGCGTATTGCCAATGCTTTTATATAGTGCCACAAAAACTTACTATATATTTGCGAGGATCACCTGGGAAATACTGCAGACAGAAGCACTTCACCTCTCAAATAGACAGCAAATTGATTAATTATAATAATTATTATTTTATCAAACAAACTGGTTCCTTTTATTTCCTTCTGTATCACATATACACAGTACCCAGAGGAGGTATTTCATTCCACCAAAACAATCAATATCAAAGTTTCATTCAACATTTACGTTTTAGGTTTCCTGGGAAAAAAGAAAAAAAAAAAAGCGTTTTGAGAAAAATGGTCCACGTGTGTGAGAGCAGTACAAACTCATAAACCAAAAGTCCAATTGGATACCAAACTTGTATAAAGCAAATCCTCGCAAGCCCGCCTCGGTAGCGTGGTGGTAGAGTGTCCAAGAAGTCCGAGTTCGAATCTCGGTCAGGGTGAGTTACCTGGATAAAGTTTCTTCCAGGGTTTCCCTTATCCTGGAAGACGAATGTAGGGTAACTCTAAGCTCTATGGACTCTGGGCTCATTTGAGCATCATTTCACCCATTCCATTCACCGTCCGATATGACTTAACGTTGGAGGACGCAAATTACAACAACAAAAAGTCCTCGCAACCCAAATTAGATGAAGCAGTTTTATAAAAAAAATCGATTTTGTCGCAAATACCTTACAAATTTTGATTCAAGTGTCATTTTTAAGATATTTTCATGACGAATGAACTGTGTATTTGAATTTCCTTTAAATATTCTCAGAAAATCTCTTCAATTTGGATGATTTTTAACTCTAAAAGATATAAAATCTTATACTCATATGTCCTCCAACGTTAAGTCGTATCGGAAGATGAATGAAAATGGGTGAAATGATGCTCAAATGGGTCCGGGGTCCATGGAACTTAGAATTACCTGACATTCGTCTATCAGGATAAGGGAAAACTCCGGGAAAAACTTATACAGGTTACTCACCGTGACCGAGATTCGAACTCGAGACCTTTTGAACGTGAGGCAGACACGCTACCATCTACGCTACGAGACGGGCTATACTCATAAGCGTATGTTTCGTTAAAACACATAATTTGTCGAAAACATTCATTTTCGAGTGTACCATTTTTAAGATATTCCTTGTTATTTGCTTAAATTTTAAAATACATATACTCTTCTCAAATGGAAAGTCGTTATTCATTTCTTTTATCCACCACCATAAGAAAAAAACACACATCATTACGTGATACTTTTATTACTGAAAATTAGGCCTTTTACGTTAGACATGAAAGAGTCGAATTATCTCTATCAGAATCAATATAGCACGTGAAGCAGAAATGAAATGCTAAAATTTGTGAGATAAAAAGGACATTATTCTTCAGGGACGCTTACCCTAATATATGTCAAAGACATTGTATTTACTCTCTTTGACTATCGATTACCTCGTAGATGGCATAGTCCGATTTTCAATTTTTCTTTAGTTATCTGAAAAATAAGATCCAAACATAAAACATCTACAATGTATTTTTTGTGTATGGTATTGATTATAAAGAAGGAACCTCTGTCTTCTCCATCATTAATAGTCATTCTATTGAGTTCATCTACACGACAAGCAGTACATAAACTTATTATGAAAGCTATTTTCATAACAAGATACTTTTCATCATCTGCTTGTATCAAAAATTCATTCAAATCTTGCCTAGTAAAGTCTTTGCCTTCTTTGCCTTGTACGCAATAAATTCTTCTTTAAAAAAAGCTTTCACCTTCATATTCTTATTAATGTCTACTCCGGTTTAATCGACAATGTACATCTCAATCTCAGTATCGAATACTTCAACTAGAGACTAGATGTGTAAATGTTGGCCATACAGCAAGAAAGGAATCTCAAAAAAATCAGATAGCGAGTGCTCTTAAAACATTTGAATATCACTTAAAGTCTTCTGCATTTTTACGAGGGCTGTTCAACAAAGAATGATCATAATTTTTTTACGGTCATAATTTTTCGCGCTAAAATTCAATAATATTATATTCTGTTAGTTTAATGTGAAACAAACACGCCGTAGTAGTTTCATTGTTGGTACTCCTGGTTCCTGCCTGTGAGAACCAGGCAAGTTCAGACATGTTCAGAATCGCCTACCACTGCAATGGAGGTAATAAGCGAGGAACAATATGCGGCTTTGAAATTCTGCTTTCGTCTCAACAAATCTTCAGTTGAGGCCTATAAAATCTTACAGGAGGCCTATGGAGAGTCGGTTCTTCCCTAAGGCACAGCTCGAAGATGGTTTAAAAAGTTTAAAGAGGAGAGACAATAAATTTCAAAGGAAGGTGGACCCGGTGCTCCAGATACTGCTCTTACGGAAGAAAACATCAACACTGCTGCTGCCATTGTGAGAGAGGATCCATGAATTACCTTAAGATCACTTTCTGAAATACTGAACACTTCACTGGGTGCCACCCACACGTTGGTGACAGAAACATTACACAAGAGACGTGTTTGTGCGCGATGGGTTCCAAGACTGTTGATTCCCGAACAAAAGGACTTTCGCGTGCAGGTCTGCATGCAGTTAAAGTTGATGTTAGTGGAAGATCCGGCGTTTCTTTCAAACGTAATCACTGCTGATGAAGCTTGGCTACATCATTTTGATCCTGAGAGCAAACGGCAAAGCTCAGTGTGGAAATCTCCTTCACCACCAACCCCCCAAAAAGCAAAAGTGGTTGCTTCTGCTGGGAAAGTTAAGGTCATCTCATTCTTTGATATTCATGGAATGCTTTAGCAGCATGTTGTGCCAGGACGCACTTCAGTAACTGGACAATACTATAGGGATGTCCTGAAAACATTGCAAGTCCACACCAGGCGCAAAAGACCACATTTACGTGAAGCAGGCTGGAGGCTGCACCACGATAATGCGCAGCCGCATATTGCCAATGTTGTTGCTGAATATGTTGCAAAAATCAACGTGATGTGCATCCTTCAACCTCCCTATAGTCCGGATTTAGCCCCATGTGACTGTTTTTTCTATTCCCTAACTTGAAGAAATGCTTTCGTGGGAGGCATTATCCATTATCAGAAGCAGTGGTGAAGGCTGCGGAGGCGATTTTGAAGGATCTTTCAAAAATGGTTTTCAGCATGTCTTTGAAGACTGGCAGAAACGCTGGGAAAAGTGCATCTTATTCAGGGGAGACCATTTTGAGAAGGACGATTAAAATTATGAGGATGAGAAAAGGTACGTTATATATATTTTAAAAAAAAAGTGTGATCATTCTTTATTGAACAGCACTCGTATGTAAAGTAGATGCATATCTTTAAATTCTGGGAATATGTTGTGACATCTTCTTTAATCTGCATTACTCTAACTGGTAAACCGTGAGAGATCTTACGAGTTTCGGCTGATAAGTCCCGGGCCGCACAATAAAAACAAAAGCATTAAAGGTTTTTAAAATTTATTTTTCAACATAACCTCCAAAAAGGGTAAGACGTTTGTCATATAAATTCCCTTATTAACTTTTTATTTACTTAACAAAACCTTTAAAAGAAAATTTTTATTCAGCAATTCCATATTTAGGGATTGAATTAGTACAATGAGTTTGAGGGGGGTTTGCAGTTGATAATGCAACTTTAAATCGTTTCTTCACTTTTGTTCTAATTCAACTAGACCACTTCTGTATTGCGATTTATCATGGTCCTTAAAGTAGCTTTTTACCGCATCAATGACCTCGTTGTTATGAAATCTTCGTCCTCCAAGAAAAGGTGGTAATCACTGGGTGCTAGATCTGACGAATATGGTGGATGTTCAAGCAATTCGAACTTTAATTCCCACATTTTTCCAATTGCAATGATTGAACGATGGGTCGGAGTACTGTCGTGAAGATACAATATTGTTTTCTTTACCAAATTAGGTACTTTTTTTCTCCGTACCTTTATTTTCTACGGTGTTCATTTGTAAGGAATAAAGTATTCGAAATCCATAAATTAGGTCTTAATTGAAGCAAAAACTGAGGGACGATAACATACTTAACACGAATAATATTGATACTACGATATATTGAAGTGTTAAGTATATTCGAAATGCTATAATAAGTATGACTATAGCCCCTGACAATGAGTGATATTGCAACTGACTACAAACTTGGCTTTCTGTGTTGTTTAGAGCGGATGTTCTATAGAAGATAAAGAGTATAAGCTACCTTCATTATATCCTCCATAAGTTTAAAGAGTAGTATTATTTTCCAATCAAAAAGGGTTATATTATAAAAAACCGAAACTATATTTTAATTAGAAGGAAATTTAAGATCCCCCTTGTTTGCTGCTCCTTGGACGTTCTTATGACACTTTTGCAATTCCCCGAAAGAGAAAGGGTTGAGGGAGGAGGGTCCTGGAAACTTAGGGGATGAGAAAAAAAAAATCTAGGAAAGGATGCGACTTACCGCTATCAATAATTTTGCCCTACTTTCTACAGCCATAAGCGAATGAAAGTGCCGTTATTACGTCGTATTTCTGGGCCTCGCACACCACCTGCCAAGGTTTGCCATCAACCCTTTAACGGGAAGCTGTCAACCCTTAGTGAGGGTGCTACTGAAGTTAGGCCCTTTGCATTTACAGATCGTGTGTTTTATACGCTTAGAACCTGTGGCTATCTTCGTAATTAACAGTTAAGGGGTTGTAAGTACTGGTGAAAATTAAAGTTCTATATTTTGTTAGAAACATTTCAAAATGCTGTCACAGGCCTTTTTTTAAACATTTCCTTCCGTTTACCTATAGTAAGCTATTAATTCAAAATATCGACACAAAGTTTTCAGCGGAAAAACACTTTTTGAAACGCACTAAACGAATAATTCAAAAAATGAGTTTTTGGAATAAGATTTTTAAAAAGATGCGTGTATGTTTGTGTTTTATTGTGCATATGACCTGGTAATCAAAATCGCCCGCCTCGGTAGCGTAGTTGATAGAGTTGTTGAGTCCAGAGGTTCTACTCCCATTAGTCCTGGACCCGTACGACCAAGACCCCGATCTCTGTCGACCAGGGAGTATCCGAGCTGTCCCAAAGGGCACCCGGCGTCCTCCGTAGGGCTTTCCATAGGGCAGAACCTGGGTTATTAACAAGCCCCCTCCATCTGGTCCAGGAACACAAGACGGGATGGAAGTGGATACGCCACTTACGAGCGCCAACACCAAAGTGGGAAGGCTACCGATATGACTTCGGTGGGGCCGCCTGGTGATCTAGCACACCTTCTACTAGCTATGCTGGCTAGAACGCGAGGATGTTATGGCTTCCCTCAACCCCGTCCGGAGACGTACCCGATCTCCCACGGGTATCGGGAACCACTGCCCCCTCGAGTCCAACCCAATCCGAACAACTCCCTATCAGGGAGGGGCTCGAATGTTCGGCCCGAGGTTCCTCTAGTAACGTCAGAGGTACCACGAGTGCTAGGGGTCCGCAGCGCCCGCACCACAGCAGCTGAAGGGGATGGATCCCCTCCCCTACGGGTAGGTGATAGAGTGTCTGCCTCACGTTCAAGGGGTCCCGAGTGCGAATCTCGGTCAGGGTGAGTTACCTGGGTAAGGTTTTTCTGGGGATTTTCTTATTCTGAGCATCATTTCACTCATTTCATTCATCATCCGATACGACGTAACGTTTAGCACATTAACCCAGGGTGCGACAGCCCATATAGGACCAGAGCCTGCCAACCCGGCTGGGGTCCTCACGCCCACATACGTAAGGCGGAGGTGGGCGATCATCCAAACGATGCGGGGAGGAGATGTGTTCAGCATCTCGGCATCCCCCAGCCGGAATGTTGGCTTTCGTAACCAAGGCCGCTTACCTATCGTAAGCTTCTCAATGTCCTCACGATGCAGAGTGGACACGTCCTATACCCGGGACTAAAAATCCGCACCACATGGGTTGGATCGATCCCCGGCCGCTTTCCGTGGCAGAGAGCCAAGGCATGATGCCTTAGCCACGGCGCAGGACATGACTTAACGATGGAGGATGTAAATTAAAAATAATCATCATCATTTCTGAGAAAGTAAACGTCTTAAACTTTTTTCATATTAACGGTAGTTTGGGATGAGGAGACTTTTTTAACTCCTTGTGTCGGATTCTTAGAAGATGCTGAAATTATACACAAAGTTCGGTTTTAACTGATCTTCACTTTTATTTGCTCTACCATGTTCATGATAGGTAGAGATGGTATTGCATTCCACCCAAATATCTCACCGGAAGTGCATGTTTTGAAGCCACTGAATCCAAAACTCTCTTGTTAAAATGGCCGCCTTGCTCGCACGTGTGTGTCTTTGAACATAATAACTCAAAACGAAAACAAATAGCAAAATTGGTAGGTATTTAAGTTCAGAATCTTCCAAAAGTGAGTTTTAGGAAAATCACGTAACCCAAAGCTAGCGATTACATGGAAAATTTACCGAAATATTTGATGTTTTCCAAAAGGGTAAACATTTTGATTAAAATATCATATGTTAATATATTTTATAATAAATTAAATGTATATTTTGAATCATTGGAGGTGGTCTCTAAAGTTATTTTCATTGTGAATGAGCTTTGAATTTATTGCTGAATTGTACTAGAAACACATTTCAAAATATTACTTGTTATCGGTTAGAAGTTTCCATTTTGTATTATTTTCTCAAATGGGAAGACGTTATTCTGTTTTTCTCTCCTGGCCATGAAAATAAAAGTGGAACATCAAGCCATTACATAGCAACCAGCTCTTAAAAAGCTTTTACCATCTCTAAAAGCCTACCCCATTGCTCCATTGCTACTGCACCTATCGCTTTATGTGAAGCAGATATAAGAATAGGCTTTTTAAAGGTTAGTTTGTGTAGAAATTTGAAGAGAAGGTTATGTAAATGCAGAATATATCATCTTTTTATTTACATGGACCTTTTTTTTTTAAAAAAAAAGTGCTACCCTTTTCTCAGTAACGGATTTTTAATTGGAATTCAGTACCTCGTCTCCTTACTACTTATACGAAGAGACCCAAAAACATCCTAACCGGCTGCGCTGTGTTTTGCCTGTCCGCGCCCTCGGCGCTCGTTGCCGCCTGTCACTAACAGAAAGGCACGGATGAAACCGTGTAACATTTTTAAAACTACTTTCGAAGGCTTTACTTGCCGGTGTTATTAAAGGAGATAGTGAAACAGGCCACCGCCATAGTTCATACGTGTTTGGTACCTCTTTAGGAAACTATCCATTACTCATTGTAGCTCACGATGAGAAATGCTGGCATTTCTCCATTAGTGGAGCAAGAGTTATAGCCCCAAATTTTTTCCGGTGTATATGCAAATATAATTTTGATTCCCTTTTATTTTAAGAGAATTAACACACAGTGAGCGTGATTTTGATTTGCCTTTTTAAACAAGACACTGCAGTTGCTCACACAGCCAATCTTTCAATGAGAACAATTGAACATTTCTTTGAGGACAAAATTATTAGTAGAAATATGTAGCTCCCACCTGTCCCTGCGATTTCTCCTCTGGGGTAACTTAAAAGCATAATGTGATAAGGCAAACCCACACACCCTGGCAGGATTTTAAAAAATGCTGAGAGGGATGGGGAGTCTGTGGCCCGCATTCGGGAGGACCGGTTTCGATTCCCGTGGCCGACCTGTATGACCCATGTGCTTTTCCGGGGGTTTCCCGGTTCGCTATGTGAATGCTTGGTAGGTTAATTACATCCCCCGAATTTCCTATCCCTCCATTTACATTTTACGTCATCTCTCATCTGGTGATTTCTTACGGAATAGAAGTGTCGGTGAGAGTTGCATGTTGGGATGAGGAAAACGCTTTCCCTTCCGGCGGGATAGACTTTGGTCTCCGAACCGGCCTAGTGGGCCGATTCAGACACGTGGCAGGCGGGATGCCGGTTTAGCAAGTCTGCCTGGAGTCTTCCTTACTCTGGGAAGGCGTCCTCCGGTCTCCGAACGGGCCTCATGACGGTTTTGGGGCATGACGATTGTCCTAAAACCCACCGCTGGAGTTTCTACCTGGTAAAGAGTAAGAACCTCACCCTCTGTACTGTGGTGACTCCTTGGGTTCGATCGCTCTGTCTCCAATCACCTCAACCTCACTCCCGGGAGTGCCCCACTTGGGGCATAGATACAGAAGACCAGTCTGTTCGAAGTACCTAATCCACTTCAAACAATCCAATCCGCAGGAAATGGCCTGCATATCTCAACGTGAAGCATGGCGAGTGATAGTTTAATAAAAAGGTTCCAAACATGTGTGGACATCGTGTTCGACAGTTTCAGCCATTTCCTTTAATAACCATGGGTAAATAAGACCTTTAAAAGTAGTTATAAAAATGTTGTATGCCCCATCCGCGCCTTTCCATTAGGGATATACGGCAACGAGCGCAAGGGCTACGACAGGCAAATTACGGTGTACTGGGTTTCTAGTTTTTTTGGTTCTCTCAATATGTTCGTAGTATAGAAATTAAAAAATGAAGGAATGTATAGAAAAACTGATTCATTGCATGCTTTTGAGCTTACACATTTGTGAGGATAACGAAATATTGCTCAGCACATATGACTCAGAAGCCTCTTTCCTCGCATCAGAGTTTTTCTCTGAACGTATGAAGGCTGACTTTTCGGAACACACCATATTCGCTTCAGCTGCGCACCGGAACAAGCAAAATCAGGCAGCAAAAGGATGATGATGTTTGAACTTGGAAGACCCGAGAAAGTGGGTCAGCAGTGATTTTGTTGTGTTGTTCTTCGTCATTATACCCACACACTCATACAAACACACACAGACGCACACCTGTAGGAGCGGCTGACTGTCTGCCGCGCTCTTCGGAGAAACAATTCATTTCTGGAGCGAGCAATTCTTCACGCCCGTCACTCGCTTCGCTGCACCTTCGTTTGTTTCAGTGTTAACTACCGGCGTGGTTCAAATGTTTGCACTTTAATACCCCAGTAATTTACTGGTTATTTTGTATCAATCATCTAAGATAGGTTCAATCAACGAAGTTTTATAGAAATGTCCTGACCACTTTCCCCAAAACTGATAAAGTTGTCCCCTCCTTTGTTTTGATTCTCATCAGGAACATCTTTATCAGTAACATTAAAATCTTGATTCATTTCAGATTAATGTATTTGTAAAACGTTTCTCAGGAAACGAAGCGTTTGATATTTCGTGAACTGAATATCCAGTGAGGTGGCGCAGGCAGAGTAATCTGTGACTCACATTCGTGAGGTTGTGAGTTCGGTTCCCATGGCTAACCTTCCTGACTTCTTAAGTTCTGGAGCTCCCCAGGTTGTTAGACGAAGTCTAGGAAGTTTAACCATACCCTACTTCTAATTTCAGTTCACATCTCGTTTCGCTTTACCAACTGCTCCTTTACTGTTTCAAGGTTGTCAGCGTCAGAGAATCACAGCGTTGCATGGCAAGAAAAAGGATGCTCTCTGATTCGTCCTACGCCAGTGGGACGTATAAACCTGCAGTTGGACAGCCGGGTCTGTGAGCATATGTGTAAAAATTATAGGACCCTGCTCTCTGTTATCGTGCCCCCTATTCCTGGCTCCCTGTCTCCTCTTACCTCATTCCTCCCTCTTTTGGACTGCTACAAAAGGTATATGAGCGGAACATTTTTTAATTGATAAAATAATGACGGATTTTATTCAAGAGATCCCCCCCTACTTCTAATAATTATTTATTGCATTTTCATCAGTCTACCTAACTTCAGTAAATCGATGTGGTAATTTCCCCTGCCAAATTTGTCATATCTAATATGTATAAAGTCAGAAGGCATTTACTGGGTGCCCACCTTTAAGGGTTTTACCGCACGTAAGGTTTTTCTTTTAGGGAGTTTATAGGATGTGTTGTGGGTTTTGAGGTAGAAATACTAGCCTGACTGACTGGCCGCGGCTCTTCTATACCCCCACTCGTTCTAGAACCCACTGGACGCTCGAAAGCTGCCGAAGTTTCACGACGCAGTGAGAAATTCCAGACTATCCACGTCTCTTTCCCTCTCGGCAAGTGTTCAGCGCTAGCGCGCGCCTTGGGGCTCTTTCTACCTATTTGTTTCCCCGCTTCCCCCCTCACTCTCAGCGTGCATTTGTTGCATGTGTGTATGTTTTAGGTTTCATAGAATCTGACGAAGTTTGTTACTTTAGGGCGCTGGAATTGCTATTCTGGATTAGTGAAAATGAAAATGAAATGTGTAGTGTTTAACGCCCGCTTTTACTACATACGGCACCACAGGCGATGACACTGATGATACAGGAGATGGAGATGGAGCACCGGTGGAATGAGATGGTGGGGGAAACCGGAGATCCCGAAGAAAACCCGCCCCAGGGCCGTGTTGTCCACCACAAATCTCAGGGATTGAATCCGGGCCGCCTTGGTAGGAGCCAAGCGGTCTAACCACTGAGCCACGGCGCGGCCTCTATATTAGTGACGGACCCCCTCTATGATAGGGTACATCGTCGCTCGGATCTGGCCACCCTGAGGATTTCCTTTTCTTTCCATAGGTCACGCTGAGAGCACAAAGAATCTGTAAGTGTCTCCGTGCAATGCTGTGCTTCAATGACTGAAAACCACTCCGGTTGACTAATCCAAATCTAATAGTCATTTAAAAGTCATTTCACAAAGTCCCATAACCTTCGTGCTGCACAGATGGCAAAATTTTTATGGTCCTTATAGATTCTATGGATTTTTCGACCACTCTGTATAAGCATACAACGGCCTAATAAAGTACACGTTGCCTTCTGAATAAACATTTTTCACACCTGACTAAGGCGTGTTATTCTTTAAAATATCTGCATTCTAATATTTCAATCATTTGGAAACATGGAATATGTATGTGTCTCTGTTAGCCACTCTATGGTATCTGCCTAAGGCTAGACTAACGGCTTGATACATTAACAGTCATATAGCAGTCTCGTGTGCTTTTTAACATTTTTCTCCCCAAAGAGTGTGATAACTGAAAGCACTTTTCACTCTCACATATCGCACTCGCGACACCATTAGCGTGAAAAATGAACTCTCTAACCTTCGGATAAAAACGAAAGTCATCTCCAAAACACGACCCATATTTTTGTTTTTTCACAAAAATGGGGACAGAAGTCAGGAATCCATCCTTGAACTGTGATAAGACAACTTAGACCACTAAAGTGGCATTTGACAGTTTTTGTTAGTTTACACTTGGAGGCACCTTTGTAAACTAGTACTACCCTAACTTCGGCTACTTAGTTTAAAAATAGTTTGCTTCATAACTGTCCGTCTTTTCATAATAGCAACTGTACAAGTAGATAATTTTGATTATTATCTATGGCACGAATAATGTTTTAACGAATTCGAAGATTATAAGTTGGATCCAAAATTTTACGTAATCCTAGCATTGTAAACTGTAGTAAAAATAATTACATTTTTAGACATCTATGAGTGAGAGCGTCTTCATATTTAGTTTCTGTTCCTATATTTCATTTGTTATTACGTAGTGTGTTAAATTGATGACACTTCTCTTCCTGGGAAAGAGGTGAGTAAATATTAAAGACTGTGAGGTAACATAACAATGTAAGGAATTAATAATTCACCATTGATAAATTATCTTAAATGTTCTATAGTTAATATTGTACATAGGTTTTTACATTTTCGTTTCACAGATAAAATAATATCAGCCACGCAACTTGCAATATCATAAAGCTAGAGTTAAGACTAAAAATTTCAATGACATAGACGAGATTTGAACCACAAATCTGCCGGTCACTGCTCCCGGTAGATCTCCTGCTAGCGGTTATCATGGCAACTTGTCAGCACAAGTTGGGTTCTGAAAAATTAAGCAGTATATAGTAACTTTTTTTCAAAGTATGTCCTAATTTTGTCACACTTTTGGAGTGCTGAATTCAAAGTTGGTTTATGTTTTCTAAAATGCAACCAGATTTTACCACAACTTCCTTTGATATACTAAGAAGGGGAAGCCGTATTACTTTTTGTGGAAAACACCGACAATATGAGAATATTTTACAAAAGCGTTATACTCTATAAAAATTGAATCACTTTCATTCAAATGTTTAGTACCTACTGCCTTTTTCTTGCCATTCTGAAGTTGTCAGAGATTTCTACAAAATCACAATTTAGCGTATAGCAGTTGTTTCTTATCGGAGTGCAATACCATCGACCAACTGCCATTGGTGGCAAATTCAGTGAGATTAAACTACAGTACCATCGACCATAGAATTTTCTTTCCAATACATAATGTTTTACATGAATGTGTCCCATCTCTTAATATATTTAATGAAAATTCCAATTGAGGGTTCAGAAAAATAAGTTCTTAACTTATTAAGCATACAAAGTTTTGAATAGGTTCAGCGAATTTTCAACGATTTATTTCCCAGTAACCTAGAAACCACATTTCTGAATACAGCATATAATGTCCATCTTTAAGTCATCGCATGGTGGAAATCTTAATGCAAACTATGTATATTTTAACCAGCAAAATACACTCCTTTGATCTATCAATGTCGATAATTTTATCTGAACAGCCTTCTAGATCATGTTCCTGATACTATTCCTAATATCGAGTGCAAAATAACTATGTGAATATTATCAACATTTAATTACTCTTTTGTAACATTGTAAGTCGTCTGCTATTATATCATTTTCCGTTTCACTTCAGGATGCAAAGAGCAGTATATATTTTACAGAATTTATGTAAGAATTATAATTTCAAAATTTCCACAAATAAAACAAAAACAATGGCGTTTCGAGGTAAAGACACTGTTAGAACCAAAACAGTAATTGATGATATTATCTTAGAGCAAGTTACGGGTTTTAAATATTTGGGAACATATGTCAGTTATAAATATGAAGATGATTTTAAAAATAAATTACCAATGTTTCAACAAATATGCGACATAATAGATAGAAGCCTAAAAATTAAAACCAGAAAAGAAACACGGATGAAATTTTATGAAGTAATGGCTGTGCCTGTTTTTTTTTTTTTTTTTTTTTTTTTTTTTTTTTTCTGAAACATGGACATTAACAAAAGCAGACAAAAACAAAAGAGACATCCGGGAAGACCACGAAAACGATGGTCAGACATGTTTTAAGCTGGAACAGGCAGCATTGCCTAGCCCTTGGAGTGAAGAAGAAGAAGAAGAAGAAGAAGAAGAAGACGAAGACGAAGAAGACGAAGAAGACGAAGAAGACGAAGAAGACGAAGAAGACGAAGAAGACGAAGAAGACGAAGAAGACGAAGAAGACGAAGAAGACGAAGAAGACGAAGAAGACGAAGAAGACGAAGAAGACGAAGAAGACGAAGAAGACGAAGAAGACGAAGAAGACGAAGAAGACGAAGAAGACGAAGAAGACGAAGAAGACGAAGAAGACGAAGAAGACGAAGAAGACGAAGAAGACGAAGAAGACGAAGAAGACGAAGAAGACGAAGAAGACGAAGAAGACGAAGAAGACGAAGAAGACGAAGAAGACGAAGAAGACGAAGAAGACGAAGAAGACGAAGAAGACGAAGAAGACGAAGAAGACGAAGAAGACGAAGAAGACGAAGAAGACGAAGAAGACGAAGAAGACGAAGAAGACGAAGACTACAGGATGTTAATATGCCAATATCATATAGTAGTATTAAACAAAAAGTGAACATTCTACCATGAATTTTTGTTTATGAAGAATTTAAAATTAAATAAAATTTCAAGCATGTTTATCAGAAGACGAACTTTTTAAAATGGTTAATACTAGGAAAAACATGTTACATACACATTGTGTATTTTAAAATTACATTTTTTTTCTCTTGTACACGTTTGTATAATCCTGATATCCCAATTATTTAAAATTATGGAAAGAACTTAGTTATTTACAGATAATTAGGAATATCATGTTTAATTTATTACATTCTATCCTAAATGCTGCACCATGGTAAATCCTTACAACTATTTTTAGAAAATGGAAGGATATGAAGTGTTTGTCATATAAAGGTGGTTTGGGGAGCGAGAATTTTTTTGAAAATGTAAAAGTATACAATTTGGCATTTCTTCAACTTTGTGTTATTTAATTGTGCTAGCCGCAGATGAGAAGTCTGCGCTCAAACACACACATAACAGAGAGAGAAAGAGAGAGGGGGGAGGGAAGAGAAGAGGAGGTGTTAAAAATCCATACCTTAGATTCAATTTATTTATAAGCTTGTATTCTTGGTGAAATCTCAGAACACTTTTTGGATGGAATACAATACTTGTGCAAGAATTCTGGCTATCATAGATTAAACGAAGTTTGTATTTTTTATAAAAAAATGGATAAAATATTATTGAACATTGTGAAACGAGCTATAGATGTCCACGGTGTTAAACGTCTCTTAATTACGATATAAATATTCAAGGGCCATTGTTTTGGATTTCATTTATCTGTTCAGATACTCGGATTTTGAGGTAGAGGATCTACTTTACCGCTACAAATACAGGGTTGCTACACTGAATGATATTTTACTGTTTTTTTTTAAAGCAAGGACTATGTAAATGCTTGCTTACTTTATCTCTTGCTGAAGGCAGAGAAATTGTTTTCTATCCAAGCAACATTTATCATAGATATGTGTGCATAAGGCTAGAATTGCAAAAAATTCTCATTGCGATAAACTTCCTTTATAAATTAAGTAACTTTCTTAACATTCTAACATTAAGTAACATTGCCAATTTTAATTGTCGGGACTTAATTTTTCGGCTATAGCACTGCTAACAGAGGATGAATATCCTAAAGTAAATGCTAATGAAGGTATATGGCAATGGAAAGTATAGAATGAATTCTGGAACGAGAACTGTGTTACAGGAAAAAGCCTTTGAAAATATAATATGAATTGATGATGAGGTCATGAATCTTTACATAAAACAGAGAATAGTAATAGAAAATGAAGTTTTTATGAAGCATCAGTATAGTCTGAATATCGTCGTGGTATACCTGCTAATCCTAAAAAGTGTTGTGGAAAAAAATTTAAATTAAAATAATAATTTCCATGAGTAGGAATTATAGAAACTAAAATTGATTAACCTAAAGTTCCTTCACAAACCGATTTGTGAATAGAAATTGCTTCCTAAGAATTACAAAGGAAGGAATAAATAGTGATACCAAAGGGTAGGCATGTTATTGCAGAAAGAAAAAGGAGAGTAGAAGAAAGGAATCAACGGATACAGATAAGCTTGAAGTGAAGAACCTACCCTTGTACAGAATTTTATGGTTTGCTTAATATATGTTGTACTTTTGGAAAACCTATTACCTCGGGGGAACCATCGTACTCAATTAAAATGACTGCTTTATTTTGATTCAAACACCAGTAAATAAGGGGCCACAATATTTATTGTAGTACCTACTGGAATTAAAATTATTGTTGAGTTGCAACAATATAAAGTCAAAAAGTAGTATATAATCCAGCATCTCTATGAACTTCAGGATTCATCTTCCTTTTTAAAGTTGGAGGTAAAGAATGAAATAATACATTCCCTATTTGAAACAGGCTGGGAAAACTTCAATATCGTTGGAACTCAGACAACCGTTTTGGAAACTCCTGGGTATTATGAATGCTGTAAAGGAAATCAAGTTCTTTAAATAGGGGCTGGTTTACTTCCGTTAGTTAATTAGTGAAAATGCCGGAAACACAATTTGCACGCATAATCACTTCCCACCCCAAGTTTGCCAAAAGTTCCGCTGTGTTCACGCACTGGAAATCCTTTTATTGACTGTATGAATTTTTCACAGTCGTGCTACAGTTTATATTCAAACCTCCTTAATTAATGCTTAAATTAACAAAAAAAAAAAAAAAAAAAAAAAAAAAAAAAAAAGAGGTACAAGAGTAACTTTTAATAATCAGAAAAATGATTATTATATGTGCTTCTGTGGTTGAGAGAACATTTGGGTAACACCTCATTCCTGAGATGCCCGGTTCGATTACTGGATAGCGTGGGGACATTTTTCTTAAGTTAAAATCATTTCATAGTATTGATGTTTCAAAGTTGTAACAATTAAAACACAACATAATAGAAGTCCAATGCCAAAGAATCAGCAATAAAGTTGCAGATTTGATGGGTGTAGTTATATGTGAGTATATAAAGAAAAGAAAAAAATCTAAACTACTTAATGTAAAGAAGGAATTGAACACTTGAATACTAGTTAAATAAATCAAAAGGTGTTTTAGATGCCCAAAAGCGTTAGTTTTTCTGCATGGTCCAGTTATATCAGATGGTTAAATCATTAATATTCAACACATTTATTTCAAATTACAAACAGCTTTTCGTATATAGTCCCCCCCCCCCCCTTGATTAAACTTTCCCGGATATCTCTGTGTTACTAAGGTACTCAGTGCACCTTTTATTTATGTTTTTTTTTTCCTTTCATTTATACCCCGCCTTTAACAGCAGTGATCATATCGGCGGCCGTTATCCTTTGGAACTTATCGAAGGTGTTAACTTGTAATCGTTAGGTTGTATCATTAGATCACACACACACACACACACACACACACACACACACACACACACACACACACACATTCGCACTCTCATTCTGGGGAAGATGGGGAATCATCTTATTTGGAGAAAAATCCCTTCCCCGAGCTGGGAATCGAACCTGGGACCCCTAGCATGGCAGGCTGGTGCTCTACCGACTGAGCTACGGGGCCAGCCAGAGAAACATTTATAATTTACACAATTATTGCGTTAGTTACTTATTGTAAAATTCGAGTTCCCTTTTTGGTGCTCATTTTCTTCTGCAGCTTTTGACTTAGTGTTATTCTAGCCTGAAATGTATATATTTCAGAACTATATTTGACAATTATTATAGAGTTTAGATCTTTTACATGAATAAAATGAGAGAGAGCGAGAGAGAGAAGGCAATGACCACTCAATATGATAATGGCGATTCAAGCTGTGACTTTTGAAATAATTTTTTATGAAAAAGAAAACTCTTTTCACCATCCAGAATAGCTTTTGTTCTATCTGAATAATATTTTAGAAATCAAGATTAATAGTGAGCTCGCACATTGTTTATCAGTGATGCGGAAAATGTCGGTTTCTTCACTGCCTAATCGCAGGTAGATGGAACTCTGCATTCTACCCAAAAATTCAATGCAGGAATGTCAGAGAAAATACATGTTTTAATCGGCCTGTTAAGATATGCCAAACAAATATTTTTAACCAAATTTCTTAGTCAAAAGATAATTATTTTATATATGAAAGGGCTTCAATACCATATATAAAAATATATATCCTGAATTTTCTCTTAAATAACCTCTTGTTCTCGTAAAGATAATGTAATTTGGAAACCAAATAGCAACCAAATTTGACAAGATACTTTCATTTTGCTAGCACCTATAAATAAAATGTGGAAATGTATAATGAAAGTTTGTCTTTGTTTATAAGAACAAGATTGAAGGCTAAACTTCTGTAGGAGAAGTTTGAGGAAGAGTGATTAGAGAAAATAATGCGAAGGCAATACATAAAATAACTTAGTACGATAAGGGATAATGAAAAGGGGTAGTATATTATTATGCACAGTAATATAAAATCTATTATTTATAATATTGAAGGCTTAGACACAAGTTTGTTCTGCAGGAGACATGGATGTCTCACAGAGTGTTAACAACGCGCTCTAGGGTGTAAGTAGTAAAAACTTTGATGTAATGGAATCCTCACACGCAATTAATTCTGAGCGTGTTTTTCCTTGCCGAACAAAAACACGACGCAGAGTTAAAACAATCAAAGGTCTGCATCGGCGCCGAGGGCCCAATGTGTAAAACAAACTTCTTCGTTAAGCAAATCAAACAAACTACAGATCGTTTATCACTGAATTTGTTTCTTTACCTTTGGCAACGTTCCTTGTATAGCCTAATTATGCGTTTGTTCAGAAATAGTTCTCAGAAAATGAACAACTTACAGAGCGGGATGGCGGAGGCGCTTTC
Organism: Mantis religiosa; assembly: GCA_030765055.1. Classification (NCBI taxonomy): domain Eukaryota; kingdom Metazoa; phylum Arthropoda; class Insecta; order Mantodea; family Mantidae; genus Mantis; species Mantis religiosa. Next base: position 112,989,934 of record CM060955.1, on the reverse strand, counting down.
GTCTGTGGCCTGCATGCGGGAGGCCCGAGTTTGATTCCCGTGTCCACTTTACCGGACCCATGGGTATTTTTCGGGATTTCAAAGTTCACCAGGAGAATGCTGGGTAGGTTAATTACATCCCGCGAATTTCCTGTCGGCAGTGTCGGCAGGAGACTCGGCGGTGCATAGAGGGTGATGTGCTTCTAACAAACTCTTCCTTCTTCAGTAGGATGCTTTCCGGTCTCCGGGCCGAACTGGTGGGCCGTTTCCGGACCACGGTGGCTGGGATGCCGGTTGCACTGGCCTGCCGGGAAGTTGCTAACTGGTAAATAGTATGGTCCTTGCCCTCTGCAATGTCTTGACTCCTAGATTCGACTCCCGCTGTATCCTCTCACCTCAACCTTCCTCCCGGGGATTCCCCACTAAGAACATAGGTGCAATAGATCAAGACTAACCAATAAACCAATTATATGCCCAAGAAGATGATTTTTACTGTGAAAACAGCCTCTTCCATTCTTCCCTTCTGTCCACTGTCCCTCTACTAATGTATCGTTATCCTATTTCTTTATTTGATCTTTTCTTCTGCCACGACATTTTTTCAGTTACGGTTGCTAACACCATAGTATGCATGTAGCTCCTTCTTGCCTGTTTCCGTTAGTCCGTTTTCACTAATTCATTGTTATAATTTTTCTCCTTTCGTGTATTTATTATTAAAATGTCATAACTTTTTCCCGTGCTCTGTGTAATATTTTATATTTCTCATATCAAAATGTCAAATTATTCCAATACTTTTCTTCACTTCGTCGCAGCGTCCACTATTCCGCCCTATGTAAAGCCTTACACCACACAAAATATCTACCTAATTTCTTACTTACTTTCTTCAACTTTCAATAGAAAGCGGTTTTCTTTATTACTTTATTATTCTTTATTTTTTTTATTTCTTTATTACCAGTTTACCAGTTATACAAAAGTTATTCGCCCGCCTCGGTAGCGTAGATGGCAGCATGTTTGCCTCACGTTCAAGAGGTCCCGAGTTCGACTCTCGGTACAAGGTTTCTTCCGGAATTTTTCCTTAACCTAAAAGAACACCACTGTCTTGTAGGTCTAAGCTCCATGGACCCTGGGCCCATTTGGGCATCATTTCAGCCATTCCATTCTTCGTCCGATATGACTTAAAAAGTTAAAGGACATAAATAAAAAAAAAAGGTTATTCAGAATGACAAGCTATCCCAGAAAATTCGGAAGTACATTTCATTAGTCGTGAAAAGGTTTTAAACATAAAATATTTTAATCAAACTAGAATCATTTTTGAGAAAATCAACATTTTCGAGAAATGTTCCATGTAGAGGGTAGTTTTGTAGTGGTGTTTCTTGAAAAAATCTGTGAGATTTCTTAGAAGATGTAGAACTTTATGTTTAATCGATTGTAGGGACCCTGCCCTCTAAACTGTCGTGGCTCTTTCGGACGGCCACCCTATGTATACTCTCGCCTCATCCTTCCTCTCCGTGGTGCCTCACTTGGAGACATGTTTGAACCAAGTTTGGACCTCCGTAATAATTTTGTACTTTTACATTATCAAATGGAAATATAAAATCAAGATTACAGTTATAAAATACATACTGGAAAACGTCATATATTCCTAAATTCTGAAGATCCTACCATGTTGCTTGCCACTGAATAATAATTCGGCCCCCATACACCTAACCCTAGGTTTTTGTGTATTGGAGGCCCTCTACTCCTGTCTATACATTTAGCCATTTCACCTATCCTAAACTACATTTTTTCTCTTAATTGTTCTTAGCCATCTCTATTTAACTTTCCCTAAATAATTTCCTATATTTATCCTGTTCTTTTCCCCTTTTACTGACAAAATTTTTCTAATTACTACTTCGCCCCCCAAAAATGTCTCATTTGCGTAGTCAGGTCTTCTCTCTCTTCATATCTTTGTTTGACTACAATATACAAACCTCCGTAGTATAGTCCAGTCCAGTAATGTTTAACCGTCTTTTCCTTCTCTTCTTAAGCTACTCACAGTCTTTTGGTTAGGAAATCCGAAATCATGTATTACTATTGAAATTCCGATATGTAATTTTGAGTGAAATGCAATACTTCCTTTATTATTACAGAAAAGAAGTGAGTTTAGATGTGTTTTACAAGCTGACCAGTTACATTCATTGTTTTGAACACCACAAATGATACAAGTAAGGTCAGAGAGTACATGAAACAAGCTGATACAGAATTCTCTCAGAAGCCGCGCCTCTACAAAAACAGAAGAGGGTCGAGTAACGCAGGAAGCAAAAAGTAACATGACAAGGAGGGTGAGTTATCGACAAATATTAGTGGAAGAGTTACTTGTATTGTTTGCTCGCCTTTGGCGAAACGTGGTCATGCGGCGGCAGCTGTGTGTGTCAGGACACAGTGAAGGTCATAGGGACTGACCACAGCTTCCCGAAAACGTGTAACATAGCCAGGAACTGCTGGTCCGTAACGCCACGTTCATTGCAAGTACCATTACCACATGCGTGCTCGCCTTAATTAACACATTCTCTCGTCATTTATTGATATCGCTAATGACACTTGTTGGAGTTAGATCAAACAACAGTTTCGTAACAATAAAATGACGACACAATTCTTACTCAAGCCACGTGTCTATTACATTTACGTTCAGAAATGTCACGTACAGCCGAAATTATTGAATTAATTTTAATACTGTAATTAGTCAAATTACGCTATTCGAACTATTTGAAGTATTTGAAATATGTGATGGTAATATTCCCTGGTTGCATTACAAACTCTGATCTTGGGTTTTTTTCCGTTTTTGCCTGGTCAATAAGTAAATACTGAGATGGTTTCTCATCTTTCCCTCATTTCCCTTTCTCTCCGTTTCCATTTCATCTTTCAAAGATTACTAAAGGTCTGCTTGGACAATGGGTCGTTCATTGTCAGTTTACGCAGCTTCAACAGTAGGACGTCCTTCGAGCCTGAAATATTAGAAAAGCCTCTGGCTTCCGTCGTTCCTTTAATTCATCCCTTCCTCCTAGAAGGTAGCAGCCACTATATGTGTATATATGTATGTAGCAGCCACTATATATGTGTATATATATGTATGCATGTGTGTGCGCCCGCCTCGGTAGCGTAGATGGTAGCGTGTCTACCTCACGTTCAAGAGGTCCCGAGTTCGAATCTCGGTCAGGATGAGTTACATGGATAAGGTTTTTCCGGGGTTTTCCTTTATCCTTAAAGACGAATGTCGAGTAACTCTAAGCTCCATGGATCCCGGGCTCATTTGAGCATCATTTCACCCATTCCATTCATCGTCCGATATGACAACGTTGGAGGACGTAAATTACAAAAAAAAAAAAAAAAAAAAAAAAAAAAAAAGTGTGTGCGCGCGAAGTGTCCCCCCTGCGCTGTATAATCTGTAACACCTAACCTATTCGAATATTTCGAGGACTTGGGAAGATGAGTAGCCTGAATTTCAGTTTCAAAGATGGAATTTGAACTGTTCTAATCAACTGAACCACCATGACAACATGTCAGAATAACATTAAATTCTCCAAATGATTCAGTTTTCCAGTAAGCCTTAGAATGCTCACAAATTTATTTTTTAGATCTACTTAAATCTCACAAGTCTCGTGTTTCAATCAAGCTGTCACATGGCGCGTGTAGTAAACCAAAAATTCGCGTGAGATAGTAACATTTTTTTTATCCAGATTTATTGAACCCTATTTTAGACAGTGGTATATTAGGGTTAGAGTTAATGCATAAAAATATCCAATTTTAACAAAAATATTTTAAATACTAGAAGGAAGAAATGATGTTTTAATCTAATGCATATTAATTTAAATTATTTCAGACGTTTAAACACTGAGTTTATAAACATCATGAAGTACTTATACTGTTGTGGCTTCATTAGCAAAGATGTGAGCGGAGCAGAAAGTTCAGTTCCTAGAGAGTCTAGTTTGAATATTAATTCTTGTCTTTCTCTCCAAAAAATCGGACAACAGAAAAGGAGACGACAACAAAGGACACAATAACATTTAAGAGATGTTCAAACAGTTTAAATGATTTCAGTTTGGACTGTTCTTTACCATTCCAATATTCAGAAAGTTCAACACCACACTGAAGGCTTCAAGTAATTCTTCGATGAAAGTAACTTAGTAGTGATCACAACTTATATTTCAAAATACACTAAGTTACGGCCTTTTGCATAAGCATTCGCTTTTCGTTCTACAAGATTTAGAAAATCATATTTCTGCTTTTATTCTCCTCGTATGGAAGAGCTAAATCCCCAGGCTTAGAAGTCAATTATTGGGGTTATAACATATATCATTGGCAGTGGAGATATTAAAATTTATTTTCGTATCTATCCATTTGAAATGGAACAAATGATTTCAAAAATATATTACGCCTTTTGTTATAAATGAAAAGGGAATATATAACCAACTTTTTAAAACCTGGATGGTATGCACTGGCAATAAAAACCCCATTTTTCTTATAATCACGAGAAAATAATGCATTCTGAAAGGGTGTTAAAAGAATGACTAAGTATCAAATAATTTCTATAATTTAAAACATATAACTTGGAATGACTTATAGTGCAAAAACTGTTCCGTATGAAGTAGATTCACGGGCTGTTCTAACAAACTTAAAGCTCGAACATGCCAAACTTAAGTATTTACGCTACTGGTAGCAGTACTTAAATGGGCTTCATTAAAGTACACCTGTACATTAAAGTATTGGTATTCGACCAATCAGAAGTGGCGAAGTAACATTGTATATCAATTATTCTCGTTTCGATCGACAACGGCACTAGTGCCAGTTTAGAAAAAAGTAAAAATGTTTGACACTAGTAACAGTAACATTTAAGCCCGCCTCGGTAGCGTAGATGGTAGCGTGTCTGCCTCGCGTTCAAGATGTCCCGAGTTCGAATCTCGGTCAGGGTGAGTTATCTGGATAAGGTTTTTTCCGGGGTTTCCCTTATCCCAAAGGACAAATGTTGGGTAACTCTAAGCTCTATGGACCCTGGGCTCATTTGAGTGTCATTTCACCAATTTCATTCGTCGTCCGATATGACTTAACGTTGGAGGACGTAAAAAAGAAACATTTGAACTTACACCAAAAGCATTCAATGTAACCAATAACGTGTTGCAACAAAAGTCAAGAAAGATTTACGAGAAATTGTATTCACAATTCATGTTCTTAGAAAATGTATTTTTAATGTATTTCGAACAACTGTCTCAAAATATGGAATCATCAACCTTGTGGATTCACTATTATATTTTGAAATCAACACTCAACATTAGACACCAAATTGACTTATCTAAATACTCAAAACTGAACAGCTTACTAAAACACAAATCAGAAGAATATAAGGGAAAAAAGCCAAAACATTTTCACCTGATGAATTTAAAATTTTTATAAATTAAGCATGATGTTAAATACCTCATGATAAAAGTAAGTTTCCTTTTTTTTAATGTTAACAATGTTTTGTTTTAATGTTTCAGGTTAAGCTGTGTCACACGTTAACAGCTGTTTATAGGGAAGTAATCGATATTTCTACGTCTTACTTAAAACAAAGGAGTAACGATTGTAACATATTACTCAAATCAGAAATGAATACTTTGAAATGAAACCTTTAATTTAGATAAATGATCAAGCATAAACAGTCGTATGAAACTTAAAACGCTCGTATCATAATTAAGAACCGAGCGAACGAAGCGAAGCGAGGTTAATAATACTCGCGTTTTAATTACTACCATTATAATCTCGTTGCTTAATATACTATTAAAATATACATTTTAATTTTGTAAACATTCTTAATTTATATTTTAATCAAATTTTCAAAAAATGTAACATATAGTTGAGAGTTGAGGGATTTATCTTGGCAGTGTTCGTTATTTTCAAAAATACTTTGGAAATACCTAAAATATGAAGCTATTAACAGTGAAACAAATTAATATATACTAATATAATAATTTGTAACTTTAAAAACTTCAATTATCTTTTAAGAAATGATGACCGTATTTCTTACAAATTGAATAGGATCGCGATTTCGTGAATAAATCATCCGCATCATCAGCTGGAACGATCAACAAACTCGTTGTTAACGTTACCGTCGCTAGATGTCACTATGTTTATTTTAGGACTACCAACATCTGAAAATGAAACACATTTGAAAACAGAATCAAAATTCATTGCGCAATGTTTATTTTTTTAAATAAATATATTTTTCCAAATCATTAAATTTATTGGACCATTTAATTGTTTTAATAATTTAACTTCCGGATTTATTTCATGGTTAAATGACCAAAAATGCTCTGCTACGGCTGATTTATCAGTTTGTTTATACTTCATGTTACGAAAATGCTCTTTCGTTCTGGTTTCCAAATTAGGTTTTGTCCTTCCAATGTAAACTTTATCACAATCACAATATTTTACTCTGAGGAATTTTGTCATTTTTAGAGAAATGCAGTAAATTTTTAATACTAGTTTATTTTGAGGAACTAAAGTTATGCCAGTCCTGCGCCGTGGCGTAGCGGGAAGCATGCCTTGGTCCCTGGTCACGGAAAGCGGCCCGGGTTCTATCCCACCCATGTGGTGCGGATTTTAAGTCCCGGGTGTAGGACCGGTTCCCACTCAGCATCGTGAGGAAAGTGAGGAGCTTACGCTAAGTAAGCGGGCCTGGTCACGCAAACCAACATTCCGGCTGGGGGATGCCGAGATGCTGACCACATCTCCTCCCCGTATCGGTTGGACGATCGTCCACCTCTGCCGTGCGTAAGTGGGCGTGAGGCCGGCAGTCGGGTTGGTAGGCGTTGGCCCTCTAAGGGCTGTCGCCCCATGGGTTATTATTATTAAAGTTATGCCAAACTCTTTAAAAATAATTGAAAGTGTTTATTAACACTAGGGTGATAAGTATCATTAACAGTTTTTTGATATTTAAATTCTTCATTTTTATGTAGAAAGTCTTTATTAAAACCATTAATTAAAGCAGTATTAATAATATGTTTATAGTTTTTATTAAATTCCTCTTTATTCATTGGTATATTTATTAATCTATAAATCAAACTATTGAAAACAGCATATTTATGTGAAAAAGGGTTAAAAGTTTTATTTTTAATTTAACTAAACTAAAATAAACAGTGAACTCTAGTGACGGTAACGTTAACGAGTTTGCTGATGGTTCCAGCTGATGATGTGGATGATTTAATCACGAAATCGCGATCCTATTCAATTTGTAACTTACAAATTATTATATTTTTGTATACTTTGGAAATACTTAAGTAACACGTTTAGTCTTTGTTTGGCCTTTCCTTTGTGAGTTATGCCATTCACACACAGGCCTTCTTCTAAAAATGTTCTTTTTTTACTCATGGTACTTCAAAACGTGAATTTCCGGTGAATTTTTCTGTGAGGTGTAATAGTAGGTACTAGGTACGTGGTAAAGAAAGTAAAAAGACTGGTTTAGTAAAATGTTAGTGTGTGTGTATATTTGTCCATTAAAGGTTTTGATTATTGTTTTATTTTACTACAATCTTCTGATATTTACATCGAAATATGTAATGTATAGCGAAGGTTTAACACTATTGAAGAAGTAGATCGAAGAGGAAGCTTTCATATGTATAGCTTCCAGTCGACTGATCATTGGTATACAACACTTTTCATTTGTTTTGATTTTATATTATGTTTCCTCTTTGTAGAAATGTAAAGTACGTTCATTTCAAAACTTACAAATGACTGACGTTAGGTTGCCAAAGGGACAACAGAGCTAAAGCAGCAAAAAGGATTAGAAACAAAAACAGATGTTGGAAGTAATTTGTATTCATAATTATACTGCCACAAACTGCATCCATAGAGGCCTTTATAAAATTGTTAGTCGGCATAGCAGACAGGTTTCTGTGAAAAGCATGAGATGGGGCGAATGCGCATTTCGAGGAAGGTTCCCCTAATTACCTCGGTCTGGGCTTGAATAAAAAACGTTTTCATACAAGCCCACTCTTATAATATGCCTCTAGTGAGAGAATTAGCCAACGTTATTTTCAGATAATACTAAAGGGCCAATCCTCTGATATTCCAAGCACCCGAAATTATAAAATGTTTACTTTTGATTTAAAAAGCGAAGTTTTTCTATTTCGAAACAATTTCTATAATTTTTATTTCCAAACTTCTATGTTTGAATATTTTTAATTGTATAGAATTTTAAAGGGAACATCGGCCTCTGAGAAATAACAAATTTTCTTGCGAGTTTGTCATAAATTTCACTGTTTAGAGCGTAGGTGAGCATTGTCGCGGCAACGTGCATAAAAGTTTCGGCGCATATAGATAACAAACGGCGGATAGTGTTCCACGGTAATAAAGAGCTTGCATGTGCAGTTAACGATAGCGCGGCTAGTGTACACAAAGAGCCGGCAAATAAAGATAGCTGAGGGAAAGGACTTGCCGGCACAGATAGGATTTCACGTTTGGAAGGTTCTAGTGATATATTGATTGACAGAGAAAAGTTATTTTCCTATTTGTACCAGAAACCACTCGAATTTATGAATGAGATATATAAGAGATTGTGACACGCCAGCGGACAGTTGTAAAACGAGAGTGAGTGGCGAGTCGTGAGTAAACAGTAAACAGCTGTGAACAAATGTTGTGTAACGAGACCTGATTGTTATTGTCGTCGACCTTGGTAGACTGTGTATGTGATGTAATGTTGTTACGTGAGAATTGAACAGTGTACTTCTACGGAAATAAAGAACATTAAGAGTTTCGGAAAATTGGATTTTTAATTCTACGAACGCACAAAGTCACAGTATATCTGCTCTGGAAGTGTCAAGATGTGGACCCCAATTCTTACCTTGATTGACTGCTGCACAGATTGGCTGCTGCGCAAACCTGTTGACGTCATACTAACTCCTTCGGAGTGGCTCTCCTCAGTTCTGGTCTAAAGAAAATAAAAAGTAAAATAAAAAGAGTGAAATATAAGCCATATCTTAAAACTGTTTATATATCACAAAATAAATAAATAGTAACTATATATTTTATATTATATTTTATATGTTATAAATATGAATACCAACACACACTACAAGGGCAAGTTATATGACGAAATTATTCTCATGTTATTCTCTTTGACGTCCTGTAATAACTTGATGACATGATTTAACATCCTATTTAAAAACCGAATGACTTGCTCGTAAATACAGTTCAGGTATATCAACTTTCTCTACCAGTTTTCTGTGGAATGAGGAGGATGTACTGCATTCCTTGTGAAAACGTTGGTACTTCTTTGGAATAGTGTGTATCGTTGTGTGTATATGTTTGCGTGTGTGCATTTGCGCGCGCCTGCCTTTTAGTAGGATTGGGATTTCATTACAGAGGGGATTCAGTACGTAGGCCACCATGCTGGGCTCATTGTTCCTATGCTCCCAAGTGGGGCACCCCCGGGAGCAAGGATGAGGTGAATGATACAGAGGGCGGCCAACCCAAGGAGCCACGACAGCACAGAGGGCAGGGTCTCTACAGTTTACTTGGATAGAGACTTCCCCCGACAGGTCAGGACAACGAACTCGCTCCCCTACAGCGGGACGGCAACGAGCCCAGCAGCCGAGCCCTAATGTTTCCAGGCAGGAGATCCAAGCCCAAATGGTCCCTGGCTGGCGGTCCCGAAATGGTCCCAGCAGAGGAGCAGAGACCGACAACCGACCTACCGGAGGAGGAGGTAGTTTTCCTCAGAGCATATGATCCTACCATGCACCGCCGAGACACCCGCCGACACTTCTACCCTGAAAGAAACCACCAGATGAGAAATGATGTGAAATGATAATGGAGATGAAATGAAGGTACAGGAAATTCGGGAGATGTAATTAACCTACCCAGCATTCGCTAGCAACCCGGGAAAACCCTCAAAAAACCCATGGGTCAGGTAGGTCGGCCACGGGAATCGAACCCGAGCCTCCAGAATGCCACAGACGAAACCGTCTGAGCCAACCCACTCGGTTGCTGTTTAGTAACATAATTTCAAAACTAAAAATCATAGAAATAGCTAATTTCATGCTCAAACCATACTACATTAAGTATATCAAGAAAAACTTCAAAAAAGCCTTCAGTCCACAAATCGTCTTTGAGCACAATTTTTGTTATTCCTATTATTAAAATGACTAGTGACTTGAGTTACAATATACCTACAAGCTGCTGTCATAATAAATAAGATGTCTACCCAATATTTTTTGTCAATACTATTTGAAGTTCACTTCATTCCTGCTGCATTTAACATAAATATGAAAACAAAATAGATCTCCCAGGGTTACAATAAGAAAAATGCAAGACTGGTTAAAATACTAAATTTATCTCAAATAACTTTTTGTAGTACTAGTTATTTTCTAAATATTTTTTGGTTTTTTCTGTTCAGGATTTCTTGGGGTGAACCCAAGATCAATCGTCATCTGGAAACGGTTTACTCTAGGCATTTTATTTTTGTAATATAAACATCTAATTCTCCTTTCAGCAATCTGAAAGAAAGTGGTCTTGTTAATAAATCTGAAGCAATTTCTAGACAAACAATTAAGGTAAGGTATATAGGGCACCTCTCCTGAATAACGCGACTGGAAACCCGCTGTGCTCATCACCTGCTTATAAATTTATTTGAGCAGTGGTGGCGGATCGGTCGCTTGTTTTCTCCTAATAATATCAACAATGCAAAATGTTACGTTTGTCTACGTTGCAAAATTTGGTCACAAAGGTGTCTCTGTGCAACTATTCAAATCCTTGCTATTGTTTAACAGATTGTTGAACACTCGACGATTGTTAAGAAGTGTATTTAAGAAATTGCATTTAGTTACAAAAGTAATAAGTTATATTAGTCCACACATTTTGCTTCAGTAAAATATGCACACGTGAGCAGGTTTAATCCTATTATTATTTATTACAAGCAAGCTGAGTTCATCGAATATGTTCATAGGGTCTTGTTCTTCGTGTCTTCTGGTTTGTCTATAGCAAAGAAGACGGACAGCCATAACCTAACTGTCAACGAATCCCTAACCCACCACCCTCCTTCTATACTAACATGTCGTTGATGAGCTTCTGCGAAGTATTTCTTATTGAATATCTCCATTAAGAGATCATGGCGAAGTTCGTCATTTCGAATTCACCAGGGTGCATTAATGAAGTTCCTCAGTGCTTGCACTTTTAAATCTCTGCTATCTTAATATTATTTATAATTATGTGAGCCTGCAGGCCAAGGTTTCGGAATACTTCGTCCAATCCATCCAAACGATTACGACAGATGATTTGTGTATAAATAGGAACAGCTCCGACTTGTTGAATCTCTGGCGTCTTTTCATTGGCACATATTCTAGAAAGTCCAATAAAGTATAGTTTAGTGTTTCATGCAAGAAAGCAGTGGACGCCTGCTTCCAAAAAATGTGGGTACAACACACCATTACCCCTTAGTAACTAGGTAATTAGCTTCATGCTTCCACCCTGAATTTTACAAAGACAAGAACTGATCGTTTTGTGTGTGACTATGGCCGTCAAAGTTGATCAATCTGATGAGTAATTCAATTACAAACCTGACGCCAATGTAGAGAATTGTTGTCATTCGTTTTTGAACGTGTTGTAGCTTGTACAGACGAAAATGTCACGTTTTTATATTTGCTAACAGTTTTTACTAACTCCTCTCTACCTAGACAGGGAGAAATTAAACATTTATGCTAGCTATTGTTTTGTAATCACGTAAGTAGTGTTACGGTCATCAGTAACTGTCTTTGGTCTACCACTTTCTACCTACCGCAGAAAAGTTCTCTTAAATGTATTTCATAGTTTACTTACAGCTTGAAATTTTGGTTTTGGAATCTCTGCGTGCGTCTGTAAAACTCATCTGCAATTTTTATCACAGTTTTGTGGGTATCACCACAAAGCAGGCAAGTTTAGCTCTAGTTCCGGATTGCGTACGATTGATTTCAATGTTTCAGCTAAACAGTCCACATTTGTCCGTTGACAACACGTAGCATTTAACAACTGCCTTTTGCGCTACAGTTAATACTGCAATTTTCTGTATAAAATTACATTTCATACTGTCTGCAGAAGCTCTTTGTGGGCAGACACGTCACGCTGAATGATTTTATAGTATTGTTCTCCACAAAGCAGGCTCGAAAATCAGAAGCGCAACCAACGTGCCTGGTCCAGGGTGTACCCCATTATCGCGCAAATCTTTGTGCGTGTACAAAAAAAGGGCCGAATTTGTTTGCTGGCCATGCGTTCCAGGAAGAGGGATATTAAGTATGGTAATCTGTGTTGGCATCACTGAGCTCCACCCCATGCGATTCTAAAGGGTTAGGGCGGCCCTGTACAGGTGAAGAAGTCAGACAGGGTGGTCATCAACATTCCCTGCCCGCGCCGGAAGTGACGTGGACAACATAAATGTTTTGCCATCCGTGAGCCGTCTAGAGGCACTGCAAGCTTTTACAATGGATGTTTAGAATTTATAATTGTTACCAGCTCGCTTAGTTAGAGCATGCTACCTTGGTTCTATATCGAACCGCGACCGAGTTTCGTGAAAGCGGCTGCAGGAATTACCAAAATGTTTTCTGCCTCAGCGAAATGGTTGATTACTCTTTAGCGAAGTATAAATGCTTTATGGAAGGTTTATAGGAAATTATTTGTAAAATTAAAAACTAAGGATACTCGCATAGATCTAAAGATTTTAATATTTCTAAGATTGTGCAGTATAGTTACTCTGCAAAATATTCTTACCAAATCTTTATTTTCTATCTACGTCATGTTTTGAGTTATACTGTTCACAGATAAACATGGAGCCTTTTGAGTAGATAGAGTCAAACTGAAAATATTCAATGCCACGACTAGGATTTGAACCACGGATCTCTTGATTTCCGTCCATCGCTCTTACGCATTGAGCTACCATGGCCAACGTACCATCATGACATTAAATTCTCCATTTGACTCATATATTTTCCCGGTAATCTACTAGGGGCACTTGTATTCGAGATACATCGTTTGTGACGACTTACTATTGTAGGTACTGGAGTCTTAGCCTAGAGCCTTTTTATAAAAATGACTTTTGGATTCAGTGTGCTATTCAGACATGTACCTCCAGTCGATCCATAATCTCAGTATGGAATTTTTGATTGGAATAGTATACTCTGTCCACCAACTAGCTATGTGGTAGAGGAAGAAACATAATTGAATAATTTAAAATAATTACAGAAGGACCTGTTTCAGAGCCAAAATGTAATTGACACCTAACAATATACCAGTGTATTATACTTTACAACTACAGTGACAATACTAAGCTTTTCGTGTACTGAAAAATCTAGAATTTGGTTGATGCCTCCCCCTCTCACTTCAGTTGAGCCATTAAGGGAAAATTTTTAGGTGCTTTGTAATAGCTTTCCACACTATGGAGATGAAATAGTATTACTTACCCTGCTCTTACCTCAGAAACATATAAATCTTAGATAATAAAGTGTAAAACAAATCTCCCACTTAATATTTATTTACGTTCTAATACCAACACTATTTATTTTAATTGCAGGTCTGAAAATTATCTATATAAAACCTAATTGTTCTTTTTACTTCTTGGTGATCTGGACAATTATTTTTCCAGGTTAGTTTTAATACACCTTATGTTGCAGCCTCATGAGGGATACAGGAAATTGATACAGTAGTCAAAAATTTGTCTTTAAATGCTGCTCTTTAAGTTATATACTCCTTCCATGCTAGACAAGATATCACTAATTTATTTGAAACATGAGCGTTTATATCCGAAAAGGTTAATTTCGAAACAAGATTTATTTAATAAATTCTACATTTCAACGTGTTCTACATGATTCTTCCATGATTCTTTCTCTTATAATTTGTATAAATTTCACCAGCTTTCAAGAGTACTTTGCACACTGTTTCTGATCTACGTTTTATATAAGATGCCAAAACTTCGCTAACTAAATACATGTATCAGCCATTTTTAGCAAAATTTAAAATCAGGACATTTCTTTTGAAAATGTTTAGGCTATTTTCATTTTTATTTCAAAGGGTTTTTCGAGGTGAAGAAGTTTCATGAATGACTTCGCCTAGCATCCGAATTATGTATAAAACTTGATAGTAGATGTTTTGTTTCTTAATTTAGTCAAATATTGTCACATGACCTCTCCTATCTTTAGTGAAGTATGTACAAGGCTTCGTCTCTCTCTTGTGTGCCAGCTTTGGACAAGGACGGACCTAGGTCCGCTTTCAGGCAGGTAACGACCATGTGGCCACTTGTGTATTTCCTATTATTGCAGTAAACCTTTCATGTCTAAATTGTAGTTCCAGTATTTGTAATTTCATTGAACCTTTATACAGAAAATTCTAACCTCTCTGCAAAGCATGAAATCCCGCCTGAGTTATCCCACCGTGCATGGTCTGGCCATGTGGTATCTTTATCCTTTACCATCTATGGCCAGGTCTTCACAATATATATTAAATAAAACAAGATTGTATAAACAAAAGTAATGAGTGTTATGTTATATGAGGAATGAATAAATCCAATATATTTTTTTTTAATTTGAACCACTAAAGGACTGGCTTGTTGGAAGAAGACAAGAATGGAATTTCAGAAATTTATTCCAATAACTTTCGAGATTATTTTAGTTAAAGTTGATGCTAGAAAGTAACTGTTGTTTATACTTTATGTAGTGTTGCTCTAGCAATAACAAGATTTCGTTTGAGATTATACCCCAGTTAGCAATTATTTTGGCAGACGTCTAAGAAAAATATCAGATCTCGCTTCCTACTAGGCTGCAAACCTAGAATTACGATGAGAAGTAGAAGAGAAAGAAAAAGAAGAAGAAAAAGAAGAGTTGTGCTATTCATAAGCTGTTTTGACTTTTGCTCTGACGTAAGGAGTATATGATTTTTTAAACTTAAATGAATTTATGGATTAGGAGAGCTCAAAACTCACTTCTCTCTTTATATTCTAAAAGTTAATAAGAAATCTTTGCAAGAAGACAAATAAATACAACTACCGACGGACATATTTTGGAAGTGAAGGTGATGCAGTCGGTACCAATCTTTGATCACTGTTTACCTCGTTTACTTCTTGTTGAATGTCTGTCGCGAAACGGTCGTAACGTCGAGGTGTATGAGAGACCAGCATTATGTAAAGTTGTGAAGGCGTGACTATAGCAGGTGTTAATGAGCCACTCCCGTCACTATATACAACCTTTTCTATGACACAAGCAGCATTTGATGTCTTTTTCTAAGAAGTCGCATTATCACAGGGTTGCCAATCCTAAAAGAATTTCATTAGCGGTACTTGCTTTATCTTCCACTATTAAAATACCTGAACCGTCTTATTTAATATATAGCTTTGATTTGTTACATTCACATCATTTATTTTTACTTCGTTTCTACAAACTCGCTAGCAGCTTATTGTTCCATATAATTTAGAATACATTTTTGTGAAAGATTTATTTACATTTTTCTTCATAGGCAGAGAGAGAGGAGGGGGATGAGTGAAGAGTGGTGAAGTAATGTCAAATGTTAAAAATGTAGGTAACTATATATTGGCGTTAAAATTCCACACTACTTTCTGAACTTTTGAGGAAGTATCTGAATGCTGAAATCAATTCAGAAAATGTTGAAAAATGCACAGATTGCAAAGAATATATCGGAATAGGTGTATGTTAGAAAAAAAACTCTCGGAAATTATTTGAATGTTGTAAAGATTTCTGCATTGATGTATTACATTTTTGTACCTCACTTATGGCTTAACAGTTATCCAAAATTACATAAAACATCTGTCAAATGAAGAGTAATTCACAGGTTATATTTTGGCAGGCGTACATAGTGCGTGTTCAAGAGGTCCCAAGTTCCAATCTCGGTCAGGATGTTATCTGAATAAGGTTTTTCCGATGTTTCCCTTATCCTGTAAGATGCATGTTGGCTAAAATAAGCTCTATGGACTTTGGACTCATTTGAGCATCATTTCACTCATTTCATTCATCGTTCAATATGCCTTGACGTTGGAGGACTTAAAATAATATTAAAACTGGCTATTCCCGGAACATTAAAACTATATTTTTAACGTGTAAATGTGTTTAAAAATTGTTGTTCAATAAAAAACACAAGTCCTTTCTAAACATTTTCGTATATAAAGATTAGTTTTCAGGGGGAGAATTTTTCATACAATTACCTACTTGTCTCGCAACATTGGAACTTACTGCACTTAAACAAGTACAAAGTTAATTATACCCAATCATTTAATTTTTTTATGTTGCTGACATGCGCCGGACACACACACACACACACACACACACACACACACACACACACACACACACACACACACACACACACACACACATTAGTTTTAAGCATGTATTTGTCACAAAACGGGAGGGACCTCAAAACGTATTTCGGATGATGTCTGGATAACAATTTTTAATGGAACACAATACTTCTCTGCTTACCATAATTACATGTCCATAAAATGGATTGGAAGTTAATTAGTCCTGCAAGAAAACACAAGCCCATTTTAACAGTCTTAATTGAATGGGCTTCCGTTGAAGGCCTGTTGCTGTTAATCATCTCTTATATTTATAACCATCCTTTAGATTTTGGTAACCATATATTGGGTGCCAATAAGAAGAAAGTTTGATTTCTTATTTATCTAAACCGCGCCAGAAGAATATTGGACTCTGACGAGAGCTTTTTCTTCAAAGACATTTTACTCGACATGTACGGCAATAAATGTGCACAAATAATAAAGGTGTACTCAAAATTTGTCTGAAAGCTTTGTATTGGCATTCATTGGGAAAGAGCCAATTAGAAAAAAAATAGTTATAAATAATCGTTGCGTTGAACAGGTAAGTCATGTTAACTACTTGGGAACTGATGTTAGTTATGACAAGGAATATGATGTCTACAATAAAAGATGCAAATTTCAAAGAGTGTGTGGAACAATAAATAGAACATTTAGAAACAAAATATGTAAAGAAACAAAATTAAAGTCCTACAAAGTTATGACTGTACCTATACTGACATAAGGAAGTGAGACTTGGACGTAAACTAAAAAGCAACAGAGTAAAATACAGACTTCAGAAATAAAATTCTTGAGAAAGGATGCACGAAGAGGGACTTAATAAGAAATGAAAATATAAGAGAAGAGCTGGACATTTTTAGTATGAATGATAAGTTAGAATATCTCAAAGAAAAATGGAAGGAAGATGTTGAAAGAATGTCAGATAATAGACTTACAAAACAAATATTACAGTATCATCCTAAAGGTATGAGATCGGTGGGCAGACCCAGGAAATGATGGCTGGAGGACTTCGAAGGCGAAATAGGTACTTAATTGCCTATGCCATGAAGTAAAGAAGAAGAAGAAGAAGAAGAAGAAGAAGAAGAAGAAGAAGAAGAAGAAGCTTTGTATTTTGGATAAATAATTTTAATTATATTTCTTTTACGCAAAAGTGGGCCAAGTGAATATCATAAAAGTTGGTATATATAAGATGCTTTGGACTGGCCCCGTAGCTCAGTCGGTAGCGCACCTGCCTGCCGTGCTAGGGGTCCCGGGTTCGATTCCCGGCGGTAATTCCCCATCTTCCCCATCTTCCCCATCTTCCCCGGAGTCTGGAAGTATGAATGAGAGTGTGAATGTGAGCGTGATCTAATGATTAAAAACCAAAGATAACGAGTTAACACCTTCAGTATGTTCCAAAGAAGAACGGCCGCCGATATGACCATAGCAGTTAAAGGCGGGGTATAAATGGAACAAGGGAAAAAAAAGATGCTTTACATTCCATTTAAACTTTCCATAGCATCTCTATTACCTTCCTTAACGATGGAAGGGACTTTCAGTACGGCACAGATTAGAAAAACACGCGTCTATTGTACGTATGTACATATATGTAAACTATGTATGTAACAGAAATTCTGACTGTTACAGTTTTTGTATTCTTTGGATAAGTACCTTCAAGATATTACTAGCCCGCCTTGGTAGCGTGGTGGTAGCGTGTCTGCCTCACGTTCAAGAGGTCCCGAGTTCGAATCTCGGTCAGGGTGAGTTACCTGGATAAGCTTTTTCCGGGGTTTTCCCTTATCCTGAAAGATGAAAGTCGGTTAACTCTAAGCTCTATGGACCTCGGGCTTATTTGAGCATCATTTCATCCATTCCATTCATCGATATGACTTAACATTGGAGGACGTAAATTACACACAAAAAAAAATATTACTACCTCAAAATTAGTGCTGTAAGATCTTTCCCATAACATATAGAAAATATTTCTCAGGATTTAACTCTGCTTTAATTGATAAACGTGTAACGTCATAAACATCATAACTTATGTATCCTTAATTGGCTGGAATTGATTTCGTTGTCACCCCGCTTCCAATCAGTGCGAAACGTTTCATATCTAACTTTAGAAAATCAAACACTTCAGAATATATTCGTTACGTAAAGTGAATCACGCGATAAGAGTTGGTTCCACTTTACTGCTGTGAACACCTTGCTAGTCTAATTATAAAATGGATTGTAAGCCTTAGTATTTGGAGGGAATGTTCATTGTTTACTTTAAATCAAGTTACGTAATGCTGGGCACATAGTAATTGAAAGTATAGATTAAGGTTGACAATTACATGCTTAGTATATATTTGAGGGATTATCGAGTATTTTAAAGATTTTGACAGCATAAACGCATTCATGCATATCCGATATGTAATAATGAGAGAAATCACGTGATGCCGATATCTATTCAGTGCATGTACGATTGATCAAGTGAGATACAGAGACATTTTTCTTCTATTAAAACTAAAGTATAAGCAGAAATATCTTGGTGAACAACCTGTGGTTTCTCCAGGAATCTCTGAGTTTTCGCCCCGAAAGGGTCCACCTAATTCGGAAAAAAAGGGAAGAAAAAGTCATAGTTTAACCACCACCAGTGTACGTCGAATCGATAGTCTATCAGGCCGAGAAGGGTTAGCCTGAAATGCTAAATTGGTTGTTACTCCACCCTATCGAAGCGTTTAGGGTCCGTACTGGCCTTTTTCCTATTTCCCATCGTATGAAAAGGTAATGAATCCACACCCCTTTAATTTCGGGATGATGCTACATAATGGGATATTCCTTCATGCGAATAATGTAAACTGGTTGCCTTCCCGCAAAATGTTGTCGGCTTTTGTCTCTCGATACGCCCCTCCTGGGCACGGAGACTTGCTTCACCGAGCACGCTATACATCGTCGTGGCAATATGTGTACTCATTCATTCATAAACATCCTGTCCTCCCGATGTAGGTCATGCAAAGTCGTCTGTGGCGCCACATTTATGTAGGAGGCATGGCAAGAATAAAGGTATCAATCTAAGAAGGTAGTCCTTTGATGCAAATTCAGCCTCTACAATTACCTTACTGTATAATATGCCATATTTAGGCCACAGGGCGGTAATAAAAACTAATTACAAACAATAGTAATAGAGTAGTCTACTACATTTTACACCAAATGCTTATATAAAATTATGATAGTGAAAAATCCGAGGGCCGTTCAGTAAAGAATAATCATTATATTTTTACGGTCATAATTTTTCGCACTCAAGTTCAATCTTATTATTTCTGTTAGCTTAATGTTAAACAAACACGCCATAGTAGTCTCATTGTTGGTACTTCTGGTTCCCGCCTGTGAGAACTTACATGTCTATAAGTTCAGACATGTTCAGTATCGTCTACCACTGCAATGGAGGTAACATGCAGTTAAAGTTGATGTTAGAGGAAGATCCGGAGATTGTTTCAAACGTAATCACTGCTGGTGAATCTTGGCTACATCATTTTGATCCTGAGAGCAAACAGCAAAGCTTTGTGTGGAAATCTCCTTCATCACCAATCCCCCCAAAAAACCAAAAGTGGTTGCTTCTGCTGGAAAAGTTATGGTCATCTTATTCTTTGATATTCATGGAATGCTTTATCAGCATGTTGTACCTGCACACACATCAGTAGCTGGACAATACTAGAGGAATGCCCTGTAAACATTGCAAGTCCATATCAGGCGCAAAAGACCACATTTCCGTGAAGCAGGCTGGATACTGCACCACGATAATGCGCGACTGCATATTGGCAATGTTGTTGCTGAATATCTTGCAAAAATCAACGTGAAGTGCATCCCTTACCCTCCCTATAGTCCTGATTCAGCCCTATGTGACTTTTTATATTCCCTAACTTGAAGAAACGCCTTCTTGGGAGGCATTATACATAATCAGAAGCAGTGGTGAAGGCTACGGAGGAGATTTTGAAGGATCTCTCAAAAAAATGGTATCCAGCATGTCTTTGAAGACTGACAGAAACACTGTGACAAGTGCACCTCATTCAGGGGAGACTATTTTGAGAAGGACTATAAAAATTATGAGGATGAGTAAAGGTACGTTGTCAAAAATAATTGTGATCATTCTTTATTGAACAGCCCTCGTATAAAACATTTGAAATTCATTATTTGGAAACAAAAATTATGATTTTAAATACTTCATATTTCTGAGGGCCAGTGGGTTCTTTAACACCCCAACAGCAATATTCTATCATTGTTAAACCATTTGCAGTTTATATTTTTTTTCCTTGTGGTACCATTCCTTCCTTGCTCTGAAAATAGATCTTTATAAAATTAGAACGGGAGAGTGACGGAATTTAATACATCTCCGGCCTGATTGTAATCGATTGTTTCAGAGAGGCTAATTAGAAGAATGTATTTTTGTTTTCTAGTTCAGAACCTCAATGAGTTTGTTCAAATTTTGAGATGCTCTTAACAGCATTCCAGCCGAAATGTGCTTCTTCTTTCAAGACGCACGGTTTAGTTTTCAACAGCTGAACACATTCAATAAAACAATTGGCTATCAAATTACAAAGTTGACTGTATAAAGTCTACATTTTGTTTATGCTAATGTTCAGCGATCTTCATTTAACGTCTATTTATTTTCATTGGAATGTTGCCAATATTCAGCTGATCCCATTAATCCAGGCTAGGTCCGCTACCTAAGCGTCTTATATTTTTAAACTATTCGATTGCGTAACAAATAAACAATTTCTTAATTCATATTTGCAAAGTTCATTATGGAATATTTGAAATAAATAACTCACTATAATGTGCTTAAAATCTGTCCTCGATTTATAATCCTCACTACTCAGTCTTATGTCAAAATACACTGTGTTTTATTACTTATATTATATCAAAATGCGGTACCCGCAGCTTTTATAGTAAATTTTGTAGTGTTCAAGTATGATTTTTTGTGTTGGAAAACTATGTAATCCGTAATGCAAGGAATTGAATTGAAAATGCTATAGATCATAAGCTGTTTTCCTATGTTTATTATGAAGTTGAAATATATAATAAAATGAAACAGTCTGCATACAATTGAAACAAACCTTGATAAAAACTTCAAAATTAATTTGAAAACTGGAGTTCATTAATAGGTAAGATATTTGTTTAATGTACGAAATGAAATACGAGTAACTTTAACGCATTTTACTTAATACTCTATCCAGAGTGCCGTAACTGAATGTGTTTAAGAGACCGTTTCGTATTTGTTTTTTCACTTAGTATGAATAAAATCTTGACAGATTCCGTTACTTAAAACAGTGAGCATAAACAAAATAAAATAAATACGCAAATGAATTTACTTCAGGTTTTACTGCTGCTATATGTCACTTTATCTGTGTGTAACTAATTGCAAACAAATTGAGTAGATGTATCGAGCTGTTCAGCGTCAGCCAAAATAATTTTTAGTATATTTCAAGATGGAAGTTAAAGGAATGAAGAAATCGCGATGGTGTATCTGTTAAGTAGTCAGGAAACACTTGGTTGGCAGGGAGAGACTCCGGTCTGGCGATAACCTTGTCACGGTATCTCCTTCGCAGGGTCAGAGGGTGCCGTAATCTCCTTTCACCACCGTCTAGCAACCAGACACAAACCACGTTGCTCCGAATTTATTTCTGCCGTCACACACTTGAAATACGGATTTGCTGCTCTCTTCATCATTTTGAAAGCTCCAAATCTGAACATTTACTGGAGAAAAAATATCCCTCGTTTGTAGGAAAACATAAAAGTCTTCATTTAAATATTTCATCTCTTAGTATTCTAATTGTGTACGAATAATTTCAGAAATTATGCAAAACCGGATTTTATTGTTTGCAATTAACGGAAGAAAAAATATTGTATACAGTCTTCACAACTGCACTCTTAAACAGACTCCATTGATCCAAATGCTAAAGTAAACAATCTACCAATTCAAATGTTTTGAGCTGGAACCTTTACCATTTCGGTATAAAGAACTGATTTCTCCAGCATCCTTCCTCAAGAAAGGTAATGGGAAAGCGAAGGATTATGCGCTATAATTTGCTGCAGGGTTTATTGGAAATATTATTACTGGCCTGGACTTCTATATATATCGAACATACCTTATCCACACCGAGAGGAAGGCGGTTTCGTCTGTGGCCCGCATTCAGAGGCTCGGGTTAGATTCCTGTGGTTGAATACCTGACCTATGATTTTCTGGGGGTTTCCCGGGTCACCATACGAATGCTGGGTAGCTTAATCACATCCCCCGAATTTCACGTCCCTAGATTTCATCTCCATTATCATTTTACATAATTTATCATCTGATGGTCTCTTTCAGCGTAGAAGTATCGGCGGGAGTCTCGGCGGTGCATGGCAGGATGATGTGCTCTGAGTGAATCACTTCCTCCTCCGGTAGATAAAGTTGCCGATCTCCGAACCGACTGCTCGCACCGCTTCCGTACCGCAGTAGGGGCGAATGTCCATTATCCAGTCCTATCGAGGAGGTTTCCATCTAAGTACTTATAAAATGTAGGGAACCTGCCCTAAGCACTGTTGTGGGTCCTTGAGACGGACGCCTTCTATCCCTGTCGCCTCATCCTTCCTTCCGGAGATGCCAGCTTGGGGGCATAGTAAAATAGTTCAAGCCTGAATGCAGTGCGTAATTCCCTCCGTAGTAATCCTAATCCTATCTATACACAGTTATTAGGATCTTAGAGTCAGTCCATTTACCAATCGCTCCCTTAAAGGTTCCAAATGCTGTAGAAACTCGTCTATAAATCCGACGAAGTGTAGCAAATAAAATTACC
The DNA here is from genome assembly GCA_030765055.1 of Mantis religiosa. Classification (NCBI taxonomy): domain Eukaryota; kingdom Metazoa; phylum Arthropoda; class Insecta; order Mantodea; family Mantidae; genus Mantis; species Mantis religiosa. The sequence goes on along the minus strand of CM060955.1, from coordinate 112,966,849 downwards.
ACGCGAACAAGAAACAATTATTGATCTAAAGATCCACAAATTGCGCCGATGGAAAAAGATAGGGATACCAGGTATCCCACATTGTATGTCATTTCCCCTATCTGTGGTGGTGGAAGCCAGTCCCTTATCGACCACAGTCTCGTATTTACCAACAAGTACAAGATTGCTGGTTCATATTTTCTTTTAATATTCAATGTCCCCTCCCCTATAAGAGTACCATATCACATTACATAGAGTCAGCTGTGACAACTATCATACAGCTGCTTTTGGTAAGCAACAAAATGTTTGTGATTTGGACGTTGCATGTATAGGGAATCGTAAATTACAAGTGCATAAAAGAACACTTCACATCCCGCGTTAAATTACTCCTCCAATGACGAGAAAAAAGATAAAAAAAGATGGGACAACGCTAATTCCATACACCTAGATGAGATTTTCCTCTATGTTGCTTTATGATTTTCACAAGACGTATGCCCGCCTCGGTAGCGTAGATGGTAGCGTGTCTGCCTCATGTTCAAGAGGTCCCAAGTTCGAATCTCGGTCAGGGTGAGTTTAAGGTGAGGATAAGGTTCTTACCGAGGTTTTGCCTTATCCTTAAACGACGAATGTTGGGTAGCTCCAAGCTCCATGGACCCTGGACATATTTGATCATTATTTTATCCATGTCCTTCACCGTCCGATATGACTTAATGTTGGAGGACGTAAAAGTACACAAAAAAGACGTATTAGAACTTCTAATTCTGTCTTGATTGTCTCCCAAATTAATACTAGTTGAATTATGTAGGCTATTTATTGAACATTTTGTCCAATAGAGATGAATGTTATAGAAAAGGAGCGGAAACGTATTCGGGAGTTATTTGGACTCCTATTGCCTCTAAGTGGCAGAGTTGTTGTTTTTTTTTTTTTTTCCCCTTCAACGTTAAGTCATATCGGACGGTGAATGAAATGGGTGAAATGATACTCAAATGTGCCCAGGGTCCATGAAGCTTAGAGTTACCCGACATTCGTCTTTATGGATAAGGGAAAACACCGGAAAAACCTTATCCAGGTAACTCACCCTGACCGAGATTCGAAATCGGGACCTCTTGACCACGAGGTAGACAGGCCACCATCTACGCTATTGAGGCGGGCACGCAGAGTCGGTTGCTTTCTACTTGCCTTACCGGTGTCTGCTTTAAGTTTGGTAACTGGCGAATTGTGGAGTGTATCAGAGATAGAGGTACTTCATTATGTTTTTTGTTAAATGATCTGGTTCTCCAAAACTTGGTAACCCTATAAGTAGGTTTTAGATCCTCTAAATAAGAATTTTAACATATGTTAATTGTTATACTTGAGGTAATCAAATTAGTAACTTCCGAAATGAAATTAGCTGATTGAATCAAAGCATAAATTGATACAGCTTTAAAATATATTCCAGATACCTGAACAGATCAAATACCTGGGACACCTACAAGACAGCAGTATTTGGAAACACTAAAATAATGTGAATAGAATCAAATATCTAAGCGGGAGAAAATCCCAATGCCAGTATCGGGTTTCGAAAGCGAGTCTCCCTCTTCGTAAGTAACAGCGGTAATACTGCAAGACGACCACGGACACATGTAACTCAAGGTAACATCTTCACTGTTGTGTTTTCTTTTTTTTTTTTTTCTTTCTTTTCTTTTTTTTAGTATTGATTGATCTGACTGAAACGATTTGTAGCGGAAACTAACTAATCTTTTATTCCAACTAAAGTGAACTACAGGACGAATAAATCCAATGAAATATAAACATGAAATAATTATTAAAACTTTAACATATGATTAGAGCTAATTTTAGGTGTAAAAATTTTAGGTGTCATTGAAAAGGTGCAAAAGGTGTTTTTTAGGTAAATAATTTTCCATTTTAATTCTCACTCAATAACACAAAACAATTAGACAATTACATAAAATAACTAAGGACAAGGACACAAAATTCGCTGTCACAAGTCCAGAAAACTATTAAAGCAGATGCTGTTTAACAGTACAATGTCTTTTAAGTGAGGCTGCACCCTCTATCATTAAGTGAGTATCTGTATATTCATTAAACTGCACTTCTGATGTATAAACATTGGTCTTGCTAAATATTGTAATGCTCTTATTTTACCAGAATTGAGAAAAAATTAATATATAAACTTAAAAGCTGCCAAAAATGCCCTACTCAGGAACACTAAACTTCTCAACGCTAATTTGTAGAGTATAAAAAGATTTTCTATCAACATGCACCTTCGAATGTTGTACAGATGTATTTTTAGACGTGGCGCATAACCTTGCTCGGATGTGCACAACTGAAGTCATGCGAATCAGTGGTAGGGAAAAGATCTCTGCTTACACTAGCAGATTGCTAAAAAAGCTAGTGGGTTAGATGGCAGATGACTAACCCGGCACTCCTTTTTCTTCTAAATAAACAAATGGACTCGACCATAAACTACTCTGCAACATTACGTCATTCGCCACGTTTAAAAAAATACATTTGTGATGATGATAGTTGGTACTACGGGCCATGTAGGCCCTTCGCCTACCTAACCACCCTCTTCCATTCTACTCGGTCCTCTGTTTTTCTTCTCCAGCCTTTAACCTCAACTTTCTCATCTCCTTCATCATCTACCCATCCTTTCCTGGGTCTTCCTCTTCTTCTGCCATCCAGCGTTCCTATGAATATATTCTTAACTACACTGGTTTCCGGCATTCTCTGCACATGGCCAATCCACCTTATTCTTCCTTGTTTAATTTTCATTACTCTATGTGGTAGTCCAAATAGACACTGTAACTCCTAGTCCGCATTCTCCATTCGTCCAAGTCCTTTATCACTCCAAATATATTTCTCAAAATCTTCCTTTCCCACCGTAATAACCATTGTTCTTCTCTGATTGTCAACAACCAACTTTCTGAACCATACATTATTATTGGTCTCAGTACAGTTGTATATATTATAATTTTAGTATTCCTACTGACATTCCTTGATTTAAACATATTCTGCAAGGCATAGAAACATCTGTTACCACTTGCTTTCTTTTTGAATTTCCACTGATGTTTTATTATATACTGTTACTATAGATCCCAGGTATTTAAATGTTTCCAGTCTTTGATATTCTTTCTCTTGTAATTTAACTGTAGGTTCTTTCCTTCTTGCATCCCCATCACCTCCCATCTTCATATATTTGGTTTTACTAACGTTCGCTATCAATCCTAGATCTTGTGCTTTCTCTTCCAACACTACATAACTTTCCTCAAGAGCTCTTATATTCCTTGCGAGAATTGCCACATCGTCAGCATATGCCACTATTTGTACTGATCTGGAAAGTATGGTTCCTGCAGGGCTTATGGGTAACTGTCGGATTTCTCTCTACGTATTGCCTAGTAAAATCTCTTTTAGTGTTCCACCATAGATCAATTATCGTCTCTTTTCATACACATTACCCGTTACTATAAATGTAGAAAACTTAAATTTATCTAAATTATCCTTTCTTTGTTTCTCTTGATGTGAATTAGTATGAAGTTTTCAAAGCTTTCGTTCTGCTTTCTTTTATGCTATTTTTCCCTTTAAACTTTAAGATTTTATATAAATATGAAACTTTGTAATCCTTATATACATATTTGTATTCTTTAAGGGTATTCTCGATTTAAATCCTGACTCACCGTTAAAAATTTGGAGATGATTATCTACTCGCACCCATACACCTATTTGCTCAATTCTATTTTACAGTACTATACGCCTAGAGAGATGCGCGAATAAATCTTGAGCACATAAAGATGTTTTCTCTGAATCCAGTGCATGAACATTTTTCACAAATGGTCCATTACAAAGTCTGCTGTACACGAATAGTTTCTTCCACTTAATTATATATTATGGTCCGTAGCAGCTTTACGTAGCGAGAATGGCCGATTAAAGGTGTTCTTGGAAAAACGGAGGGTGGACCTTGCATTGGCTAAAGTTAATCACACAAATCATACCACCAGATGGCTAGGTTCTCATACCAGGAACTGCACACATCTTAGGTACAGGAGCATACAAAAAATCTCCCACTTAAATATCTGACTCATACAGAAAGTAAAAACCAGAGGACTTTCTTCAAAATATTTACATTTTGCCGCAGCTTAATAATGATATGCAACTTGTGAGGGTTCTGCAGTAAAGTAATGATTCATCAAAGGTTAAATTTACCAAAATATAAACAGCAACGCATTTGAATGAAGCTTTTCCGTTGCTAATGACAGAGGTCATCTTACGTGATCGTCATCAGAGGTTTGATTTCTTCCATCTTGGTCTTGGATGTATCTTCTATAAGATCTGGATTTATAAATTTAGTCCCATTTTTAGGTTTCATTTTAGAAACGATTTGAATTTTTCTGTTTGAAAGATAATGTGCAATGTTTCTATGCTCATACGCAGGACCTATTTATTTCATTTGAGTTTGCTATAAGTCACTTAGCAATCAGCACGTTTTGTCGAAAAATGTGAAAAAGACAAGCATTATAAGTCACGAATTCGAAAGGCTGAGAAGAATCCTGAGGTCCCTATATAACAATATAAATATTAATAACTATTTCTATAGTTTAAATGTTTTTGCAATAAATAACCTTTTACATACAATATATACAGTGTCGTTCTCATTATTTTATTCTGATGTGATGTACAGAAATGCAGCTTATGGTTATCTACCACAATTTAATAGAATCTTTGGGCATTAGATGGTCTAGTTAATGACCACGAACGTTGAATATTAACAGTCCGATGTAATTATTAATGTATATCATAAATAATAAAAATTTCAAAAAATATAATAAAACACCAGGAAATTTTAAAATATGTACATTCTAGCTATACAATAATCAAAATGTGTAAAGCAATTGCTCTCTCACACTAGCAAGTGTAGAGTCGGACTGAAAAACTCAATACCATAACCGGTGTTCCCCGGATCTCCCTTCGGGCCTTATAGAAAGTCGCCATTAAGGTAGTTGTCTCATATCTGTACGAGAAGTCCTAGTGGTTTACAAGAAAAGGTACGAGTCAGTTGAGAATTTAATGTCGTGCTCGCACGTTGCCCAGATAGTTCAGTGGTTAGAACAACCGGACGGAGACTATGAGATCCATGGTTTAAGCCTCACACATAAATAAATGTGTTTATATCATAGTGTGACTAGTAATTTTAAAATTAGTCAATCTTACTCGTAAAATAAGTTTTCATTTTGCAGTAGAATAGAAGGTTTAAATATAACAACAGGATCGAAACTTCTTACAAACTGCATACTCTCAGTACACATTCAGGAAAGTCATGCAAAATACATAATCGTGGAGAAGAGTCAAATAGATATTTTGTATATTTTAATATATTTAAATATGCGAACTGCTTTTAAAATGATTCGGATATTTAGATGAAATACTAGATCTAGAAATAGGGCAGTTTGCATTTCTGAACCATGAAAATCTAGATGTAATCCTTTTAACCACACGATAATAGTTTTCTTCATTTTAAATTCAAATATCTATACTGTTTACACTATCTTAGAACCATACAAACAATTATTCCATTTCTGCTACTTGTATTGCTAGAAATTACAACTGACTACCTCTCCATCATTACTTAAATCATCATTTCTTGGCGTATAAGTTCTGAACTTATGGTCATTCTTTAGCCGTTTCTAATGCTATCGCATTTGCGAAGGAAATATCAGAAACTAAACAATCATAATTCTACAGTTTTGTGAACAACAAAGGGAAAAAGTTCTTTAAGTCATAAGAAAAAATATAAGTCAGCAGGCTACAAAATATTAACTTCATCTTTTTGGAAACTAATTGTTCTTTCACCCTGGCCGTATGTAGGCTAAAGTATTTTTTTTTAATTTACGTCCTCCAACGTAAGTCATATCGGACGGTGTATGAATTGGGTGAAATCATGCTCAAATGAGTCCAGGGTTCATGGAGCTTAGAGTTACCCGACATTCGTCTTGAAGGATAAGGGAAAACCCCGGAAAAAACCATATCCAGGTAACTCACCCTGACCGAGATTCGAACTCGGGACCTCTTGAACGTGAGGCAGACACGCCGCCATATACGCTACCAAGGCGGGCAGGCTAAAGTATGGAAAGATAGAGTCAGACTGAAAAATTCAATGCCATAGCCGGGATGTGAACCACGGATCTTCTGGTTGCCGGCCTGAAGAATTGTCCATTAATTGACCTAATAGCTGTTAACTACAAAGCCCACATCTTAAAGTACTTACATGCTGTAAGTCGCCATTAAGGTGTTGTCTCATGTGTTTGACCGCTTGACTCTCACCAAGGCGGCCCGGGTTCGATCCCAGGCGACCGCAAAGTGAGATTTGTGGTGAACAACACGGCGCTGGGGCGGGTTTTCTCCGGGATCTCCGGTTTCCCCCGCCATTTTATTCCACTGGTGCTCCATATTCATCTCATGTATCATCAGTGTCATCGCCTGCGGTGCCGTATGTAGTAAAAGCGGGCGTTAAACACTACACATTACACTACACATTTCATTTCATTTCTCATGTGTTTATGAGAACTCTTAAGTGGTTTACCGGGAAAAACACGAGTCAGTTGGAGAATTTAATGTCATGTCGGCACGTTGGCCATAATAGCTCAAGGGTCAGAGCGGCTGGACGGCAGCCAGAATATCCGTGGTTCAAATCCCGGCTATGGCATTGAATTATTCAGTCTGACTCTATCTTTCCATCTTTTTGTTTGACAGAGCATATAAGGTTATAAAGCCTTATTAGTGGACAAACATGAGCGCATATTACGCTGTTATAACACTATAAAACTGTTCTCAGAATTTGATGTCTAACTTCCATTGTATAAAGCATTTGCCCGTTCCATTCTGGGCTTTGCTAATATGACGTACAGGATTTATGAACAATCCCATCATTTAATGGGCATGTGTTGGTTAGTGGATACTCTACAGTCATTCTAGTAAGAGCTTTAGGGAAGGCTCGGCAGTGTGCTTGGCTTGGCATACTCTTACATAACGTAAAAGGGACAGAGATTATGAAGAAGATAGCAATGTATTTATTCCTCTCTGGTATATGTAAATTGTATTAACCAGAGCCTTGCTGTAACCACATACTGCTCTACAGAATAAAATCATAACTTAACACGTATTTTTGGATAGAGTATTTGTTAAACTTTTTAACTTAAAACGATGCTTTAATCTTAAGAATTATTTAAGATTAAAGTGGTCAGTCAGAAATTTGAATAGGCTCAAAAACTTCGTGCGGTTCCGAGCGTTCGAGGACAAAGGTTTCTTTTGTCAGCAGATTACTTTAATGATGACCCAAAAGACTTTGTTATCTTCATCAGGGTTTTAAGTAGTGCTGATCTTAAAATGTTTGTCCAAACGAATCTTTGCCTTTTTAGCACTTCACTATTTAAATGTTGTGAAGTTGCTATGAACAAGTCCATCTTCAAAGAATTTAACTTGCAGATTATTGAAAGAATTTCTGTGGGGATCTAAAAGATTGTTATGCAATATATTGGAGCAAATAGAGTAAAAACAGAAAGCTGGAGGTAGAATGGGAAGTAATATTATAATGACCCCTGTCCGGTTCTTCAAGCCTGCTATTAGGTTGGCACTCCTTCGAGCAATATTTGTATTCATTTAACGACGGCGCAAAGAGTTCCTGGAGGGGGCACTTCCTATGCAAGGGAATACAGAGAAAAGCAGCACCTAGATTGCATTGCAGGGCAGAGGATTCGGAGAATCCGTCAGGTTAGGTTAGGTATTATATACTCAGTTTGCCCTCCAACCAAACACAGCGAAATGATGACACGAAGCCTCAAAGAAAAACAAGTGTGAATAATGTATTACGTTTTCTAAGAAATGGGCATGGTACCACGAGTTCTGGTAGTATTGGCTGAAGGTTTAGTGAGATGCTAAACTAATGGTGCAGTCTTCAAAGAAAATGCAGCATAACCACTTTCAGATTTTGTAACTCGGTGTATATTTTAAGCAGAATATAATTCATATCAATCTGGAAGTTCAATTCCATTTCTACGGTACCTGAAATGATTTCGTCTCAGCTTGAGACCTGACTTTTCTTGCTGTTTACCCTTAAATATTTATCGCAATTTACACTTATTAGAGAATCTGAAATGTTAGATTCACATTCCTTCCTCTACCCGTTCTGGACTGGAGACAGGGAGACCCAAACGTGGTCTATTGTACTCATACCAAGTGTGGGCAACCCCGGAAGGAAGGATGAGGCTAGAGGGTGGTCGTACATGGAGTCTCGACAGTGCAGAGAGCAGGATCCCTACATTTTACTAGATGGAAACTCCTTCTGCAGGTCAGGATAATGAACATCCCACCCTTCTGTGATTTGGAAACAGCCTCACTATGAGACCGGGTTCGGAGTTTGGAACCGTCCCTACAGAAGGAGGAAGTTTCTATACACATTCAGAGCATATTGTGGAATTAAAAGTACAACTTGCAGAAATTCAAAATGTTCTTTATTTCCATAGAAATACACTTTTGTCAACCCTTAGAGTAGCAGAAATACGTAACATACACAGATACAATGAACAAGTTCGTTGACCACAAACAAAAGAGTTCATTCAACTTCCAATTTAATTACCACTCTCTCATTACGACTCTGTTTACAACTCCCGTTACGACTATTCGATGAACTAGTCACGGCTTCTTTTTACACACGACCAATCATGATACCAGACAATTTTTTTTTTTTTTTTTTTTTTTTTTTTTTTTTTTTTTTTTTTTTTTTTTTGTAATTTACGTTCTCCAACGTTAAGTCATATCGGACGATGAATGGAATGGGTGAAATGATGCTTAAATGAGCCCAGGGTCCATAGAGCTTCGAGTTACCCGACATTCGTCTTTCAGCATAAGGGAAAACCCCGGAAAAAGCTTTACCCTGGTAACTCACCCTGACCGAGATTCGAACTCGGGACCTCTTGAACGTGAGGCAGACATGCTACCATCTACGCTACCGAGGCGGGCATGATTCCAGGCGATTGTAGAATATTCTCGATCAATCAAGATGTCACTAGAATTTTCCATTTATCTAAGTTTATTTGTTTCGGCAGACCTTTTATCTCCACGCTATCTTTATCTGTTTCGGCATACTCTATATCTCCATGTTGGACTATCAGTCCCTTATCTCTCCGCGCCGCACTGTCTACTGTGCGCGTTGCCGCCAGTGGCGACAATATCATCTTGCCATGCGACACCCGCTGACACTCCTACTCTTTCAGCAGGTGATATGAAATGATAATGAAGATGAAATGGAAGGACAGGAAATTTGGGGATGTAACTAATCTACCGAGCATTCGCCCGGGAAAATCCCCGAAAAACCATGGGTCACGTAGGTCGGCCAAGGGAATCAAACCCGGACCTCCCAAATGCGGGCCACAGACGAAACGCCTGAGCCATCACGCTGGGTCTACTCGTTCTACAACAAACTATCTTACACATTCTGATCGATCTACTTCATGTTAAGCGGATAAACATTTATAGCAGTGATTTTATTTCATACTTCCTTTTGGTACAGTGGGAATAGAGTAATATAGTTCATTTAAGCAAAAATAAAGCCTTTTAAGAGCTGGTCACTATGCCATGGCTTTGATATTTCGCTAATTTTACAAGAACTGGCCGAAAAAACGAATGCCTTCCCATTTATGTAAGAAAAGTATAAGTAATGAAAAATTCAAACCATGAGATGGAATATCTAAACACAATTAACATTAACTAACACAAAATGTGTGCTTTAATGATAAATTTTTGTAGTTTTTAATGTCTGTGGTTTTCTAGTTATACAAAAATCATTCAGGAAGTAAAAATAAATCAAAATATATCCATAAATTTTCGGGTATAGTTTTCTAAGTAAAGGATATTTAAAAATGGATAGTTTTAAATGTTTTTCACATCTTTGGAAGATGCTGAGCTTAAATAAAAATTTGGTTTATACATGACTTAGGTTTTTGAATTACGCTGTGCTCCCATTTCTCTTACGTTCACAGACACTCGGAACTTTTCCTAAAAGGTTTAGGTTTTTAATGTTCAGGGAACTTCAAAACATACCTAGTATCTGCAATGAAAAATCCATATCGAAATTTTAGGTAGGATGCAATTGTTCCTTTTTTACTATACAGTAGAGAAGGTAAAATTTCTTAGAATACTTGAGGGCACACATAGTGAACAAATATAGCCAAGACAAATGTCCTCAAAGAGTAAATGGCAGCTGATTCTAAACATACCTATATGCACTTAATTCATCGTTCGCATCAACATCTGAATTGTTTAGTTTGCCCCATTTCTTCTAAAGGGAGAAACAACTCTGAGCCCAGCTAAGCAACGAGTAACTCAAAAAGAGTTCGTACTGCTTCGATGTTATACGTTATTTAAAAAGTAAAATAAATATTACTTCATCTACGAGTGCTGCTCAATAAAGAATGATCACAATCTTTTTTGACAACATACCTTTACTAGTCCTCATAGTTTTGATGGTTCTTCTCAAAATAGTCTCTCCTGAATGCGATGCATTTGTCCCAGCGTTTCTGCCAGTCTTCATAGACATGCTGGATACCATTTTTGAGAGATCCTTCAAAATCGCCTCCGCAGCCTCCACCACTGCTTCTGATGATGGATAATGCCTCCCACGAAGGCGTTTCTTCAAGTTAGGAAATAGAAAAAAGTCACATGAGGCTAAATCCGGACTATAGGGAGGGTAAAGGATGCACTTCACGTTGATTTTTGCAAGATATTCAGCAGCAACATTGGCAATATGTGGCTGCGCATTATCGTGGTGCAGCATCCAGCCTGCTTCGCGGAAATGTGGTCTTTTGCGCCTGATATGAACTTGCAATGTTTCCAGGACATCCCTGTAGTATTTTCCAGTTACTGATGTGTGTAGGTACAACATGCTGATAAACCATTCCATGAATATCAAAGAATGAGATGACCATAACTTTCCCAGCAAAAGCAACCACTTTTGCTTATTTGGGGGGTTGGTGATGAAGGAGATTTCTACACTGAGCTTTGCTGTTTGCTCTCAGGATCAAACTGATGTAGCCAAGTTTCATCAGCAGTGATTACGTTTGAAAGAAGCTCCGGATCTTCCTCTAACATCAACTTTAACTGCATGTTAGCTCCATTGCAACGGTAGGCGATACTGAACATCTCTGAACTTGCCTGGTTTTCAAAGGCGGGAACTAGGAGTATGAACAATGAAACTACTACGGGATGTGTGTTTCACATTATGCGAACAGAATATAATAAGATTGAATTTTAGTGCAAAAAATTATGACCGTAAGAAATTATTATCATTCTTTATTGAAAAAAACCCTCCTACATATCTTAAATGTAATAAATAATTAACAAATGTCTTCCAATACCTACAGATTCAGCAACTGGCATTCAACAATTCTATTTTACAATAATGTTAGCTGTAATAAAGAAAAACATAACCTATAATGAAAGGGTAGAGCCAGACTGAAAATTTCAATGCCATAGCCGGGATTTGAACCACGGATCTTCTGGTTTCCGTCCAGCCGCTCTAACCATTTGATATCCAATGGCCAACGTGCCAACATGACATTAAATTCTCCAACTGACTCGTGTTTTTCCCGGTAAACCACTAGGAGTTCTCATAAAACATGAGACAACTACCTTAATGGGACTTACTATGTTGTAAGTACTTTAAGGCACGGGCTTTATAGTCGGACGAGTATTAGGTACAATTAATGTACATTAATTGTTCTTTCACACTAGTCGTGTGTAGGACGCACTATGAAACGGTAGAGCCAGACTGAATAAAAAATTAAGTGCCATAGCCGGGATTTGAACCACGGATCTTCTGGTTTTCGTCCAGCCGCTCTAACCATTCTGAGAAGTCCTAGTGGTTTACCAGGAGAAAGACGAGTCAGTTGGAGAATTTAATGTCATGTTGGCACGTTGGCCATAGTAGCTCAATTGGTTAGAGCGGCTGGACGGAAACCAGAAGATTCGTGGTTCAAATCCCGGCTATGGTATTGAATTTTTCAGTCTGGCCCTACCCTTTCGTAGTGCGTAATACATACGGCTAGTGTGAAAGAACAATTAATTTCCATAACATATAATATTGGTCCATGGGTCATTTCAGTGTTGCAAATTACTTCCAGTTACCCACGCCAGATTTCTATGAATAATGGTCAGATTGCAGTGAGTAAGCGAACGAAGTGTCATCAGTTATTCCGATTACATTTCAAATATTACTGTTTAAATTGGAGATAATTATAAATATTTTTAATTATAATTCTTTTTGGTAAATATTTTTAATTTCATACGAAAGTAGTCCTTTAATCACTACTCTTGATTTTCAGATCTTGTGGATAAACTTTCTGGACACCTTATGAATCGCAAATTTTAAAATCACTCATGTCGTAAGCGAGATAAATATTTGCTCAACTATTGCTCTGTTTTCGAGGTCCCAACCGTTTGTGAGGAAGGGTTTGAGATGACCAGGTGGACAAGGACACGCAAATTTGCCTAATCCTTGAGAGAAAGAAGGGGGTAGGCTTTAACGTTGCGCTGAAATCCTGTAGTACTTCGTTAATATACCGATGCAGTCCAACAGGTGTTAGAGAGACTGTAGATTGGACCAGCAATCTCACGCTCTGGCGAACACACCTGCTTGTCGATATGTTGTTATTGCCGGAAAACAACACTAACTGGAAACCGAAGATTATAACCACTGATTCATCATTGTGACCTGCTAACTTCACGCCTGCATCCAGAGGCAGCCTCTGCAATTTCAAACCAATAGCCAAAGTTCGCTTATAAATTACAGCTTCTTGAACTCATAATCTTTATGCATTTTGCAACTCCTTCTCTGTAAAATATTGGGCTCCAGAAATTCTAACTTACAGACAACTGGCAGAATCATCCAATGTTGAAGATTTTTGTAACGTACCAATTTTCCAAACTGTATTTATTTGACCTAAAACGAATTAAAGTATTAACAACCTTATTACGCGGATTATCAATTTCAGCCAGCTAATGAAATCTTGTTGTGGAAGAAATACAAACTGATTAAATCACTTTCTGTTGCTAAATTTTCCATTATACTTTATCTAAGAGGAAACTACGTTGTAAAAATAAGAATAACAATGTGTGGAACACTTATGTAAGCACTAAAACTATTCCAAATAAGCATAAACGTAGAATACAAGGTCGCTGCCCAACCAAGAATTATTCTTAAATTCAACATTTGACTTCCTGCAAGATAATGCTTGTACTACCAACGTAATAACTGCAATTAACACTTAACATTACGTATATTCTAGTAGCAGTTGTTTTTATGTTAACTGAGCAAATAGTGTGTCCTCTTTTTTAAGTACACCAGCAGCTTGCATATTATGTCTTCGCCGATCGTGGTCCTTCATGTAGCATGAAGAGTTAAAAAACTTCCATATATTCACGTTTCCTAGCGTTTGATATGTACGAGGCATGTCTCAGAGATTTGTTTGGAACAAGACAGCTTTTGCAAACCTGTAGAGTTTCATAATATTTGTCTAAAAGTTTATCCTCTTATCGAGTTGTGTCTAATAATGGCTGTTTAAGGCCGTCAAGGACCTAGGACAATATTGGAATTGTAAAGGTATCACTTCTATCAAGGGTAGAGTGCGAGGGGCTTGTTTGCATAATGAGATAGGTAAACTTAGCATGTTTGAATGGCGCACAAAAGGATCTGCTTACCCCACAATGCAAAACTGGTCGTGGCAAAACTTCGCAAAGGGGACAAGGAACTCCCGCTGACAATTCAAGAGTCCATGAGAAAAATCTATTAAGAAAAGGAAACAAAGTTTTGTGACCTCGGTTTAGGGAAAGTAACGTACTCGACTAATTTACAAAAGGATGACCCTGACCTTTACAATGTCCACCAGTAGCAGGGACAGGGGGAAACTTGTCAAAATAAAATAGAAACGACACCGACATGCGTTCGGTTACGGCAGCTTGTTGTCTGATTGGTTACCTCTCGAAACGTGGCAGGGAACACATTCGATTTCTTAATCTACTTCTTAACAACGAACAGGAAACTTACAGCGCTCACTACAACACAATTTCTAGTTAAATTGTCACGAATTTGTCTCAACTTTCCGAATTCTCACATAAAAATATCATGTTGAAAACAAATTCATTTCAAGAACAAATTCTCGTCATTTCATTGTTTCGGAAGCTAATTTGCTAAAACGTTATTCATACATTAAAAAGTACTTAATATAACATTTATTATATATAATATATGTTAAGGAGCTCCTGTGGTTAACCAGAAATCTAACTTCAATAACATCTGCAGTATTCCGGTATCATTTAATTACATGCACTATTGCGTTTCCTAACTTCTGTACTTCAAAATACAATTTAATGAAAACATATGCATATATTCTACTCCTAAATATACACTTTTATTTTAATAATAGTCATCGTATAAATAAATATCAATACAATTAAAAATAGAATGTTTAATTGCCACTTTATATTATTATTTTTATATCCTCACATAAAGATTAAAATGACTTGTCTGTTAGCATTATATGAGGCTTGTCCGTAAAATAAGGTCTCGAAGGCGCTGGAGCTGTGAGGAACTCTATTACGTGAGATCTGGCAACACTGGCGTGTAGCTTGCTTTCACCCCTTCAAATCCGCACCACAAAGAAACCGTTGCAACCATTAGTCTTAGCTGGGCAGCCGTATGCGATGGAGCTTCCTATCACTTCCGCCGCCAAGTGCGAGTTGCGTGCAGTGATCCGCTTTTTTTTTTTTTTTTTTTTGAGTACCAAGGGTACTACCCCTACTGGAATTCATCCTCAGTTATGCGAAGTCTATGGGTCACAATATATGGACATCAAAAACCTGCGTAAGTGGGTCAGAGAGTTCAAAGACAGAGGTACAGATGTCCATGACGAACAGCGTTCTGGTCGGCCTTCGGTTTCAGCCGAAACAATTGCAAAAGTGGAGCAAGAAATGCTTAAAGATCGGCGTGTGACAGTTCGCGAGCTGTGCGAACTTATCCCTGAAGTCAGTAAGACTACAATTGACAAGATTTTCACCAAACATTTGCATTATCGTAAGGTGTGTGCGAGGTGGATCCCCAAAATGCTCACCTGGCCCAGTTCTGATGGGACATTCTCACCCATCGGCCCTACAGTCCAGACTTAGCACCTAGTGATTATCATCTGTTTCCTGAGTTGAAATCACACCTGAATGGAATACATTTCCAGACCGACGATGACTTGAAAAACGAGGTTGAGTGCTATCTGCGCAACTTGGCGGGAGAGTGCTATGACAAGGGTATACAAAATCTGCCACAGCGCCTGCAAAAGTGCATCGATCGCTATGGTGGTTACGTTGAAAAATATCTGTAAGTTCCGCCTTTCCATCAATGTAACATTCATTGACAATAAACATGTCTTATATAGAAATTAATTATTCTTTCACACTGGCCGTGTGTAGGCTAAATTGTGGGAAACGTTGAGTCAGACTGAAAAATTCAATGCCATAGCCGGGATTTGAACCACGGATCTTCTGGTTTCCGTCCAGCCGCACTACCATTGTGCTACTATGGCCAACGTGCCGATATGACATTAAATTCTCCAACTGACTCGGCACGTTGGCCATAGTAGCACAATGGTAGTGCGGCTGGACGGAAACCAGAAGATCCGTGGTTCAAATCCCGGCTATGGCATTGAATTTTTCAGTCTGACTCAACGTTTCCATGTCTTATATTTAAATAAAATTGGAGACCTATTTTACGGACCTTATTTTAAGTTGCGCCTCGTAACTTAAGTCAGTTTGGAGCAAAGAACATTAGAATTTGATGCTTATGCAACTGTAGTGTCGAAAATTTACGTATCATGGAAATGGTAAGAATTAATTATTTAATATATTAGATGACTTGCAACAACATTTTTTTTTTTTAATTGACGTCTTGCAACGTTAAGTCACATCGGACGATGAATGGAATGGGTGAAATGATGCTCAAATGGGCCGAGGGTCCGTAGAGGTTACCCGAAATTTATCTTTCAGGGTAATGGAAAACCCGGGAAAAAACCTCATCCAGGTAAGTCACCCTGACCAAGATTCGAACTCGGGACCTCTTGAACGTGAGGCAGACATGCTACCATCTACGCTGCCGAGGCGGGCGAAATTGATGATTGGGATAGGGAAATTTCATGAAAATCTTGTTGCATCTGGAAAACACTGGACTTCTGTTTATGGTGCCTTCTCTCTCGATCTTTGTTTCTTTCACTCTCATACATACCCTGCAACATCTTTTCTTCTTCTTCTTCTTCTTCTTCTTCTCTTCTTCTTCTTCTTCTTCTTCTTCTTCTTCTTCTTCTCTTCTTCTTCTTCTTCTTCTTCTTCTTCTTCTCTTCTTCTTCTTCTTCTTCTTCTTCTTCTTCTTCTTCTTCTCTTCTTCTTCTTCTTCTTCTTCTTCTTCTTCTTCTTCTTCTTCTTCTTCTTCTTCTTCTTCTTCTTCTTCTTCTTCTTCTTCTTCTTCTTCTTCTTCTTCTTCTTCTTCTTCTTCTTCTTCTCTTCTTCTTCTTCTTCTTCTTCTTCTTCTTCTTCTTCTTCTTCTTCTTCTTCTTCTTCTTCTTCTTCTTCTTCTTCTTCTTCTTCTTCTTCTTCTTCTTCTTCTTCTTCTTCTTCTTCTTCTTCTTCTTCTTCTTCTTCTCTTCTTCTTCTTCTTCTTCTTCTTCTTCTTCTTCTTCTTCTTCTTCTTCTTCTTCTTCTTCTTCTTCTTCTTCTTCTTCTTCTTCTTCTTCTTCTTCTTCTTCTTCTTCTCTTCTTCTTCTTCTTCTTCTTCTTCTTCTTCTTCTTCTTCTTCTTCCTTCTTCTTCTTCTTCTTCTTCTTCTTCTTCTTCTCTTCTTCTTCTTCTTCTTCTTCTTCTTCTTCTTCTTCTTCTTCTTCTTCTTCTTCTTCTTCTTCTTCTTCTTCTTCTCTTCTTCTTCTTCTTCTTCTTCTTCTTCTTCTTCTTCTTCTTCTTCTTCTTCTTCTTCTTCTTCTTCTTCTTCTTCTTCTTCTTCTTCTTCTTCTTCTTCTTCTTCTTCTTCTTCTTCTTCTTCTTCTTCTTCTTCTTCTTCTTCTTCTTCTTCTTCTTCTTCTCTTCTTCTTCTTCTTCTTCTTCTTCTTCTTCTTCTTCTTCTTCTTCTTCTTCTCTTCTTCTTCTTCTTCTTCTTCTTCTTCTTCTTCTTCTTCTTCTTCTTCTTCTTCTTCTTCTTCTTCTTCTTCTTCTTCTTCTTCTTCTTCTTCTTCTTCTTCTTCTTCTTCTTCTTCTTCTTCTTCTTCTTCTTCTTCTTCTTCTTCTTCTTCTTCTTTCTTTCTTCTTCTTCTTCTTCTTCCTTTCTTTCTTCTTCTTCTTCTTCTTCCTTCTTCTTCTTCTTCTTCTTCTTCCTTTCTTCTTCTTCTTCTTCTTCTTCTTTCTTTCTTCTTCTTCTTCTTCTTTCTTCTTCTTTCTTTCTTCTTCTTCTTCTTTCTTTCTTCTTTCTTTCTTCTTCTTTCTTTCTTTCTTCTTCTTCTTCTTTCTTCTTTCTTCTTTCTTCTTCTTCTTCTTTCTTCTTCTGTTCTTCTTCTTCTTTCTTCTTTCTTTCTTCTTCTTCTTCTTCTTCTTTCTTCTTCTTCTTCTTCTTCTTCTTCTTCTTCTTCTTCTTCTTCTTCTTCTTCTTCTTCTTCACTCCATGGTTTGGGCATATCGCCCGTTCCGGCTTCATAGATCTCTCCAGCGTTTCCTAGGTCGTCCTCTGTCTCTTTTTCCTTTTGGATTATAGTTTAGTACTGCATTTGGATATCTTCCATCCTCCATTCTTAATATATGTTCATGCCATTGTTGCCTTCGTTCTGATATTTTGTCATGGATTGGTTCGATTTCTAATTCCTTTCTAATATCCTCTAGCAGACCAGCAGAAGATGCGAGTCGCCCAGGTTTACCTGGACGGAGTGTTTGCTGCCCAGCACCTAGCCGCTTAGTGCGGCTTTATCTGGGCAGTATAAAAGAAATGTCGAATGTCGCAGGCGGATGTCTTAGGCAGTGTTATATCTAGCCTTAAATGGGCGCTAGTGCCCCGTGAGGGGTGTGCGCCCAGTGCTGGCTGCGCTCTTTCCGCCTGCCTGGGAGGCATCTGAGCACAGTCCGCTTGACAGGCTAGACGGAAAGGAACTAATGTTCTAATATCCTCATTTCTTATTTTGTCCAATATTATACAACCTTTAACACTTCTTAAAAATTCCATTTCTGCAGTCCTTATTTAATTTAAATCCTTTTGTGTTGGCACCCAGGTTTCGCTTCCATATAGTAAAGTTGGAATAGCCATTACCTTATACATTTTCATTTTGTATCCTTTCTCACTCTGTTTTTAAAAGTTCTTTGCATTGTCCCACATATTGCTCGGAATTTGTTTACTTTTTCTTCTATATCAGCATTGTTCTAAAACTTATGTTACATCCTAAATATTTAAAACTCGATATTTGTCCTGCAAGATCTCTTTCCCTAAAAATACATTGTGGTTTCAGGAAACTCAAAGCACATATTTCGAAAACAATGTATTCAAAATTACTATTTTCTTCATAAGTCGGTTTAAAACAGTTATTTCGCTCCCAAGAATATCAGGTAATTGTAACATATCTACAGTACCTAGCTAAACCTTAAAAGCTTGTATAAAACTTTTCCGTTATAAATGCGGATGTATGTTTCATTTTTTGTTTTTGTTAACGACACTATCAATTGCCAGGGGCATACCAACTTCACCGTTGTGACGAAAGCTTGACCTGTACAAGTTCTTTTATAGGCCAGTGAATTCACTGACTTGGGGCTGTCGTTTTTAAGCACACTTTAAAATCATCGGTGTGGCTCGGGTTTGAATCCGCGACCTTAGAAACGGCAGGCCAACGCTTAAACTGAGGCGTCTAAACCAACAAAGTATAGTGTGATCCATATAAGCGTGAACCAATAATAGGACACACATGTAACTTTGGGAGAACATAATACACCATTGAGAGATTGTATTACACTATTTAAATCTCAGAGAAAATGTTGGAAGTATCCTCCACCGGCATCTATACATGTTTGCACTCGTCTCACCGTATTCTCTGAAGTTTTACGCAGAGTATCCTCGCCAATGTTACTTATTTCGGTTCGAATGGATTCCTTGAGAACATCAATTGTCCGTGGCCTATTGTTGTACACTCTATTTTTAGACACTCCCCCAAGAAACAATCCGATGAGGTTAGGTCAGGGGATCTGTAGGGCCACAGACCTTTTGAAATTATTCGATTATCAAAGAAACTGGTTACAAGTTCCATGGTGTCATTAGATGTTTGGCACGTTGCTCAATCTTGCTGGAAATAACCTTCTCTCGATTCTATATCATCCAGCTACTCCACAAATGTTTTGAAGATATCCATATAAACTTCTGTGTCTACAGTCATATCAAAGAAAATGGGATCAATGATACATAGATGTTGGCCGAGGACACTTCCAACATTTTGTCTGAGGCCTATTGAAATGGTCCAGAGTTATATAGATCGCACTATATTTAAATGAATGATATGTTCCAAATGCGGCAACCAATCTGGGTGCATTTTTAAATTATTTCAAGATTAAAGTGGTTTATTTCTGTCGGATCTGTAACGCACTTCTACAGTCCCTAACTTCCGCTAGGACCAACGTACTCATGTTTGTCTGAGATGCACGAATTTACCTTTTCTGTTCCGAAAAACGCTGTATCTTCAGCCACTTTATAAATAAGATAATGTTTTCAGAAGCACCATTAAAAATAAGAAGAGATGGTGGTTTCAGAGGAAATACTGCTGGATAGAATATCAGAAAAGTCTTGTATATTCCATGATTGTTGCAGGATTTTAGGAGTGTCGAGTAGGATGCAATTTCACAGGAACTAACTCAATGCTAAAACAAAGTGGTCGATGTTTGCCTCATATGAGATCACCATGTGATTTTTCCTTGTGCGTTATTAAAAAATTGAGTATGCAGGAATCAAAATGTCGTAAGGGTGTAAAAGTTGTACTCGTATGTAAGAGTTTCTAAACATAGATGGGAACGTATTGTGACTTCATCCAGTTTATCCACACCTTTAATTGCCTCGTTTCATTCTCTTTCTCAGCCGCTTCATTTATACCGCACTTTCTCTTCACTTCCTTTGTTTTCCTTCTTCCAGATTTCGTTGGGAAGTCGAACACAAAGTCTCCATTCCTGCAGTAACAGCACGCATGTCACTAGAACGATACATCACTCTCAGTTGCTAACTCGCTACCCACTGGCTTTTTAAGTATGGCAGCTTGAGGACAGCTCACGTGTACTTGCCCTTTCTAAGACTTTACCACTTGGCAGGACGTGGAGTTTGCAGAGAGGCTGGTGTATTTTAAATTTGGGGAATGAGCTTCGCGACAGTTGCTGATTAAGGAGCAATGAATGATCCTTGTGCACCGCTGATGCAAACCGTAAGCCAAATTCATTGGAGATTTATTTAAATTTTAAAAATCCAAATAACTTTTTGTAGTATCGTAGAGGAACTCAGCTTTCGCTGCTGCTGGAAGTGCTCTGATGTTGCCGGGTGTGCCATGTAGGGAAACCATGACGGAACGGCGTCTAATTTCATCCTCTGTATGTGGAAGAGATGAGGCTTAGTGCAGCAGCCTCACGTGGAAAGATCGGTATTGGAATAAATGACCCGGAGATCTTCATTCTCCACCCGTTGCAATAGCAGTAGTCTGGAGTCTGTGATCACGCCCCAGATATGGCAGAAGTAAAGCAGGACGGGGATTATGAGAGACAGCTTCAAGAAAGCAGACATCTTGTATTTTAACACGGGGTACAATGAGATCGTACTTCAATAGTCAGACACGTCAGATCCTTTATATGGTCCCCGAAAGTTAGACCCTTACCTGTTCTTGGATAGATAATGAGAGAGCGCTCGCTTATATGGCCATAGGAACTTTCTAGAAGAATAGCCGCTGCGTCAGAATAAATATTTTAAAGCAGTAACCTCAAATTTTGTTATGTCCTGAATCTAAATTAACAAAATAATGTTCAGCTTTTTCATACCTGTGGTATAAGTTACATCAAATCCTATTGGGCAAGTCTAGAGCTTTCTTTAGATCGGCCAAACGCTATATTTACACTCAAGGGGCTCAATATATGGAAATTCTAAAAGGCGTCTATAATATTTTAGCCTTAAATTACAAGAGACCAACGTTTTGTTAAGATTGATGGTTAGATACACAAGATAGTAACTGCTTGAACGCTTCCGTATTCATTTTAGACCTCAGGGTTTTTTATATTTTGAGCTGTGTGTTATTTATAGCCCAGATCTCATGGAATGAAAAAAGTCAATAAGGGACTTCCGCCCGTGCATCCGTAAATACGCTGACTTTTGTATTATAGGCTGTACTATTTATGCTACTTATTGCATTTTTGTATTATATACTGTTGTTTATGCTACACATTGCATTGTTTAACTATTATCCGAATCAGTCAAATGCCTTTGGTATTAAAATCTGAAGGCCATGTGGAATGTAAAGTTACCGAGCAACAATAATCTTGCAAATGCAAATGTAATCTAATAGAACTGGGAATGTTCTTCAGCTCACAGGTATCAGATGAAGGCAGTGACAAAGGCTGGAAAGGAGAATCGCATTACCTCCAAAACTGAGTAACCATAGCTTATTGCAGAACCACTACACGATAATCCTCGATCACTGCCCTAGGAAATTGGCAAGTTGACAGTTTATATACAGTCATAAAATCTTGCGTACCCGGCCTGTTATGTCCTGTAGAAGCGCTAGGTTTTCAATCGCTTGTTGATCCTGAAGTCTTGAAGCACCTCGTTCTGCGCCTCTCATCATGAGAAAAATCCTATATCAGAACTGATGGTCTAGCATTTTTACGTCCGAAAAAAAGCCATCGTCCTCCGCCAGGTTTTAACCCGATTCCGGGAACCAGAATCTAGCATGTTACTCCTAGAACACGGAGGACGACGACTCACCAGAGGCGGCTCAGAGAAGGCTGTCATCCAACAGAGCCAGAATAACTTTGCAACCAACTGCCGGCGATCAACCGACACAGTACCTAAGCTTACCTAATGGTAGGAAATGAGAGAGAAAAAATCGTGGTAGAAGAGAAAGATCCCAGTGTTTGATTTATAAACCTGGAAAAACTACGAAAAACGATGGTTGTGGTGGCTAATCCCAGGAATCGAACCTCGTACATTACAGTGGAACTGTCTCGCTGGTTTTGACATATTTAGATCAGAAGACGGGGCCGTTTTCTCTCAACAATAAAAGCAGTGGTCAAAGATTATAAAGGGCCTATGTCCACACAGAGATTTCAACTGCGGTCTCCCGGTTTTGGGGCACCTGCTTCAGAGAGTATTCTGTTTAACGTAGTTGTGCTAGAAAAGAACCAGGTGCCGCCTGTGATGTGACATGATTGAAAACGACCGACGTTCTCCAGACTCTACCAGAATGAACACAAACGTGCCCCTTATGAAATATAAACACCGCTACTACGACAGTTTCATATGCTCTCATGAAGTTTTCCCTAACGAAACATCAGAAACTTACACAGCCTTCTGGAGAGCGGTGAGCAAGGTCCTTTTGCGGCAGATGGGATACTGAACTGTTAACTCGCTGCACTGAACAACGTTGTTGTCTTGGCAAGTATATGAGATATTCACATTTATCCACCCTGATCCATCATTCTGGCGCAATAGTGATAAAAGCTCAAGATGTAATTTTATGAACGATAAAACCAGTGATAGTTAATAGGGTGTAAGGCAAGGTTGTCCTTTATCAATTGCACTTTTTTAATTTGTTTATTGACGAAATAGAATTTGGTCAAATAAATTCAGTGGAGGGATTAATGTATCAGAGTTAAACTGAAAGCTATGCTATACGCAGATGATCAGATCTTAATGACCATAAATGAAGATTAGCCCGCCTCGGTAGCGTAGATGGTAGCGCGTCTGCCTCATGTTCAAGAGGTCCCGAGTTCGAATCTTGGTCAGGGTGAGTTACCCGGATAAGGTTTTTCCCGGGGTTCACACTTATCCTGATAGACAAATGTCAGGTAGCTCTAAGCTCCATGGACCCCGGAGACATTTGAGCATCATTTTATTCATTTCATTCATCGTCTGATATGACTTACAGTTGGAGGACGTACATTACAAAAATAAATAAATAAATAGATAGATAAATAAATAAATAAATAAATAAATAAATAAATAAATAAATAAATAAATAAATAAATAAATAAATAAATAAATAAATAAATAAATAAATAAATAAATAAATAAAAATAAATGTGACGTGGAGAAAAATCTATACTGTTTAAATAAAATTGCTATTGAATATGGGATGAAAATATCAGCAAATAAATCCAAAACTACGGTGGTTAGATGAATGAACACAGATCAAAAATAGTGTTAGGCAATAAAATAATAGAATCAGAAGTCACATTTCAATCATTTAGGATGTAATGTCTCATACCAGGGAGAAACTGCTGTAACATAGAAAATAAATATATTGAACTATAAAACAGGTTCATTAAAAAGAACATTAAAATAGGGTCTGTAAATGCTTGATATTAAAATTTGACAAATGAATAACAGTACCAACTCTGATATATATATGGGCATTAACAAAAATAAAAGTACTAAATACAGGCATCAGATAAACTTTCTAAGAGCAATAGCTGGATACACTAAGAAAAGACAAAAAAAAAAGCGGTCAAGATATCAGAAAAGAATTAAAAGATGAGAAAATGAATCATATTATTGCTAACAACAGAAATCAATGGGAAAAACAATGTAAAAAGATGAATAAAACGGAATACCTAAAATAGTTATAAACTATAAACCCAAAGGTCCAAGAAACCAGGGAAGACTGAAGAAAAGATGGACAGACTAAACTGAAACTGTAACGGATTGAAAAGTCCAAAGCCATGAAGTAGAATAATAATAATAGAATAAATTGATTGCACTAAGTATACTGAAGCAAATAGTGAAGGATGAAAAAAAAAACAAAAAAACAAATGCTATACGTTACATGTACATACATTTTCTACCCACTAGCGTTTATTTTATATAATTCTAAAAAGCTATTCTTAGAAACAGCATTTTTTACATTTCATGATAATTGTGGTAAACATTTGCAGAAATAGTTCATTTTACATTTCGTTGAATTTACAAAGGCCTAAGAGGAAACCGAATAGCTACACAATGTTTAAAACCGGGTGGCTGTATAATGGCCTAGAAATTTGGTATTCTCTCCATGGCATCGCAAAATAACAACTGAATGGCGACAGCATTTTGAAAAATTCAAATCATTAAAAAAAAAAATGAAAATCTTCGATATAAAGAATTGTTTGGTTTGGGACGATCTTAATCATCCTATCGCATCTTGAAAATGCTGAACCTAAATACGAAATTTTGAACTTATTTGGCACTTCAGTTTTGGGTTATGTGAATAGTGCATTAACGCGCATTTAGTGTTTAATTTCAGAGGCTTCAAAATGTGCATTTCAGGCAAAATTTTGAATCAATTTTTTGGGGTGGAATACAATACTTTCTCTTTAGGTAGTATAAGAAAATATTGTACTGTGTAAGTACACATCCAAAGAAAATATTTCAGCAGTTCATGATTTTAGAGCAGTTTTCAAATAAATAAAACTAGCTACCACACGAGTCATTTAGGACTTTTTCTACAAATTGATTGTTTTTCTGCATATTTCCATTCTTTAAATTGTTACAGTAGTGAAAAATTTTATAGTACTTGGGAGACTGAGGCAATATTTGTTAAAAAGCAGGTCCAAGTGTTAATCATAAAGTTATCCTGTTAAGTAGTTATATATACAATACAAGCAATATTCAAAGCATTTAAAACAAACCAGATTTCTGGCCTATTTGGATGGAAAATTACTGGCAAGTACAGATACATAAAACTAATGTAAAAAGTATCTATTCCATGCAAGGAATACCTCTATGAAAATTAGATATGTATCTAATGGGTATCTTTATAAAAAAGCATTTCTGAAACTGTTGTACAGCATTTTATTGTCGCAGGTAGAGATCATTTTCTGGAGGTCAATCACCACTCATGCTTCAAGAAAAAATCCAGCATAGAAATTTCTTAATTTTGGACCAATTTCAGTTGTCCTTTCTGGTAATTTTAAGCTGTGTTACCTCGTAGGAATGACTTTGTCATTTCATTGGTAATACATTTTAACATTATCTTCCGTCTCTTAAACATTTATATTAAAATTTCTTGCCTGGACATTCTTAAAACTTCATGTGGAATATCTTCTTCATGAAAAATTTAATATGTACCTTGTATTTTCTGATAATAGTTTGTGAATTCTTCTTAGAAAGCAGGAATGCTATATAGTGTTGCATATAGGTCAAACAAACCATAAAACAGATAATTTATTTCAAATAACCTTTTCCCTGACATTAGCAATATCCGAATATCCGTTATCAACCTGTTAGATTTTTCAGAACTTGTTTAAAATGTTGCGTTATTTGGTTGTTTCTAGCGATGTCTTGGTAGAGTATGGGACTTGAAAACCAGAACGCAATGACATCTATTGACTTTTGTATTTCCTTGTCTCTATGAAAAAGAAGACTAACGGAAACCATGTCTGCATATATGTATTTCTTCTATCATGAAACATAAAAATATACTTTCGTATAGATAGTTTGTTATATTTATATGAAAAGAGAGAAGCCCATGCGAGTGTAACATGTAAGATTTTTTATATATAATTTGTATTTTTGCTTTTTTACGAATATATAATTTAATTCATGTAATTGTGATCGTGAAATAGTCGAAATAAAGACAATTCAAGAAATAGATTCTCTCAAGATAAAACTTGCATATTACTACAGAATATGCAGCACGATTTGCCTAACATAATTGTCTCTAATACCTATTTTTGTCCTAATGTGCCTTATTTTCTTAAAGAAAAAGCGAGCTTTACCAGAGATATGTTAAATGAAGAACACAGGGGAGGGAGGAGTGGATACCTGAATATTAACCCTTCTTCCACAGCCACTGGGTCGTCATGAAGAATATCGTGGCAGTAATAAATCGAAAGGTTAGTCTCCGTGGAGAATCTGATACCAGACTCTAACGTCGCAAAAATGTGGTAGAGCGACCTAGCCAACCCTCAGGAAGAAATCCGATGTCTGTCCCGACACCCCTTCGCTCCCCCTTTCTGTCCTCTATCATCTCCGCATTTTTTGGACCATCTCAAAGGAGAGGTAAAGAAAAAAAAAAAAGGTGGAAAAAAGTCAGAAAGGATGAAAATAAAGAAAGCAAGACGTGGACAAACAGACTACTCTTGCACCACCGGTTTTAGAGAGAAGTTGATTCCTGAACGGAGAAAAAAGAGAAGTAAGAAAAACAAAGTCCATTTTGGCTTCATATGTAGCCTACCTTCCACAGTCGGTAGCACTAGTTATATATGATGCAATTAGTTTTCAGTGTAATTTGTATACGTAAGGGAAACTAAGGTAGCTTTGGTCATGAGAAAACTTGTTCTGCGTTTCTTGCATACATACATCTAGTTTCGTGATGTTTTCCACATTTTCTTTATGACTCGTCCGTCAACAAAATCTAAATATTAATTTAAGAATAAATTAATATGAATCAGTGGTATGCATTTGATTCATTGAATCAAATGGGATATCTACATTAGTTTTGCTGCAAATTATATACCCTATAATTTTAGTATTACTTTCAAAACCCCATTATAAAATAAATATCTCCTTTAAGTAGAGCATTGCTATTGTTTCTTATTACTGATGATGATTAATATATCATTAAGACATATTATATCCAATTTTGTCAGAAATCTGTTTTATTCTCTAAAATACATCGATGCATCTTTTATATTTCTACAGAAATTATTTTAAATTTACAACAAGCAAATAGGTGTAGTGAACGTATATAGTATAACATATTTTTCAGCAACAAGTAGGGTGTAAAATATATATTCAGAATTAGAATTGTTAGGGAATATTTTGTCCTGAAAGCTCAATGTATATTTAATCAATAAGGATTCCCCTTTAGAATCTATAGAATCTAACGAAGTGAGAGATCCCGGTCACTCTCATGCATTTTTTTTGTTGTTTCCGCGGTCAAAAGGTCATACAAGAGTGCTTCCTCTTTTAATTCATATTTTCTGATTCCTTTATTTCCCTTAATGTTTTTCACTTTATCGTTTTAGGGTCCTAGGTATAGAGAACAGTGGTTGGTCTGTTGCAGCAGCACATCGAAATTGCACTCTGGAAAGATTTCTCCCCGACAACCCCTTTCTTTATTGAGAGCTGTCGCATTATGCTGTGATATTGGAGTGTTAAGGACCCCGTCCTGGGTAGCGCATTTAGTCGCTCTTC
This sequence comes from Mantis religiosa, assembly GCA_030765055.1. Taxonomy (NCBI): domain Eukaryota; kingdom Metazoa; phylum Arthropoda; class Insecta; order Mantodea; family Mantidae; genus Mantis; species Mantis religiosa. The sequence goes on along the minus strand of CM060955.1, from coordinate 112,939,411 downwards.
ATCTGAGATTTAGGGGGCTAAGTTTGAAGCACAAAGGAACCAATATGACCTCCAAGCGGTAATGTGCTCCATTACTGGAAGCTCCTCCGCCTGACTACTGCCAACTATAAAATAATCTAGGACTATGTATACAGATGTTTCAGAAATACTTTTACAAACTTCAGAAGGAAAAAAGAAGGAAAAAGAAGGAAAATGTTCATATGAACATAAGTCGCATAATTCTTGGTTTTCGCGTTATTCCTGTCACAATGAAAGAGTGAGTTTAATGGCTTTCGGGTCCAACCTCAAAATTTCATTGCTCTATTCACTATAGAAGGCTTTGACCTAGTACTACATACGTTAGGTGGCGAAGTGCTGCCATGGAGACATGTTTACGTTTGTCACTTGTTATCAGTCTGTCTTCAACGTTTCAATTGTGTACATGTTGTGAGTTAACTGTACGTGTTTCGTTCCACCATGGCTGGATATTCATTTCGTGAACAGGCAGACATTTTTATGATGGTCGTGCGAATGGTAATGGACGCGAGGCTGCATGGCTCTATCAGATGGAGTTTCCAGACCGAAGACAACCAAGCCATTCAACCTTTGTCGCAGTTTATCATCGCCTTGCTGAGACAGGAACCGTTGCACCGCGGACTATTGATCGAGGAAGACCAAGAATTGTTCGTACAGCAATACGCGAAGAACATATGCTAAAGTGTGTTGAAGATGACCCAGGTATCAGTACAAGGCACTTGGCTGTGGCATCTGGTACATTACACGTGACAGCATGGAGGGTATGTAATGAGCAGCTCCAGTATCCGTATCATATTCAACGTGTGCAGAACCTTTCGCCTGCTGATTATACACCACGGGGTTACTTTTGCCAACGGTTTGTAGCACAAACAGCCAATTCATTGTTTGTCTTGTCAGTTTTGTTTACACACGAGGTAAAGTTTGGGAGAGATGGAATTACTAATTTCCACAACGTACACGAATGAGTAGATCGTAATCCTCATGCTGTACTTCAGGCTAGACATTAGCAACAGAATAATTCTGAATGAGTGGACTGGCATTGTATATGACTGTCTGGTAGGTCCATACGTTTTACCAGCACACCTTACTGGTGCTGTCTACAGGGGGTTTATGCAGCACACTCTTCCCGACCTACTTCATGAAGATGTGCCCCTGCAAATAAGAAAAGACATGTGGTTTATGCATGATGGGGCTCCGGCACATTTTAATCGCATTATTCGAGATGCATGGTATCTACCGTGACCAATGAATAGGCAGAGGAAGACCAGTTCCATGGCCTGCACATTCTCCTGACCATAATCCTGTGGAGTTTTACCTCTGGGTGCATCTTAAATCATTGGTTTATGTAGCTGCCATCCCGGATGTAAAAGTGCTTCATTGACGTATCGTGGAAGCCTGCGAAACCATTCGTCACCATCCCGGATCTTTTGAAACGGTGCGACATTCCATGATTCGACGAGTAAGACATGCATTGAAGCAAGGGGAGAACATTTCGAGCATTTATTATGAGTTATGTGTGTTATAAGTGTACCACTGTGTTGAACACCACCTAACGAGAAAACAAAGGATTATGGGACATGTGTTCATATGAACGTTTTTCCTTCTTTTGGTGTGGGGAACCCATACCCGAAGTTTGTAAAAATATTTCTGAAACACTCTATATAATTACCCATCAATGTATTTATTTCTATAATTATTTTTGTCAAATTTTAATTCAGACTTACCTCTTATGTTTCTTATAACAATAAACACGCGTTTTTTTCTTTGTAATTTTCGTCCTTAACCATTTAGGTTATATCGGACGATAAACACGTTTATTTTCAGGAATTAACATGTTTCGTGTTTAATGATTTTCAGTTCATTATTACACGAAAAAATTACCTGTCTCTATAAAAAAAGGTGCTGTAAAGCATATTGCGAGAATGTTGGGGAAAATTGAGAGACTGTCTTATACGATTGTAAAGGCAACTGTTTTACCAACTTTGCAATGTAGCCTACTCTAACTCTAACTTTAGATATGGAAATTTTATGTAAGAAGCTATTCTCAGTGAGCTGAAAGTTCTATTGACACGAACATTTTTAATTCGAACATTTCCTTTTTATATTCTTTATGGTATTTAGCGACAGGTGGCATTCTACTCAAAAACCAATATAGAGATTTCACTGAAAGTACTAAAGGTGTTGAAGTTTCTGAATGTTATAAACAAATAAAACATGTAAAATAAAGAAAAATAAATATTTAAATAGTTTCATGTTTCGGTCATGAACACAATAATTCCAAAATTAAAAGTAAGAGAAGTATCAAACTTAGTACAAAAATCAGTACCTTCACAGGATCGACACAAATATTTCCAAGAAAAGTTTTCCACCCAACACTCTTTTACCTCTGTAAAATAACACACATTTCTTATTTTACTTCTTATTTCATCAAAGACTACGATTAAAACATAATATATTTCATACGTTGGTGTGATAAAATACATAATATGAATTTCCTGCGGGCAGTATTTATATAAATAGCAAAGAATAAGAGACGGACAATAACTGCGGAAAACTCTATAGTTCAAATATAATATTTATGCTACATTAGTTTTTAGAAATTTAGGTTTTCACAACCCATTTCCCGTTTTGTTGGAGATTTTCCCACATTTTAAGCTGCATGATTTTGAAATGTTATTTGCTCAAAAAGAAGTATTAAATATATATGATATTTATATCATGTATCGTGATTAACAACAAAATAGAAGCAATATTTTGGGAATAATCTATAAAATAATTATAAAAATAAATTATAATAGAGTTAAAGTAGATAAAATCCAGCTATTTTAAAACATCAGAATTTATTATTTTGTTTTACTCTCTATTACTTTCAGTAATAAACTTTATCTCTTATTGGCTGGCTGAACATCAAAGAGGGGCGTACAATGAAACATTGGTCCATAATTTTCAAAAATGCTTCTTTTTTCTAACAAATACAATATGAAATGCAAAATATCTAAAATAATACATTGTTTAAATTTCACGTATTAATTGCCTGAAATATAAAGTAATACAAACACACACAACAACAACAACAACAACAACAACAACAAACAACCGCTGTACTTGTTTATTCATTGTTCTAGTTTATCATTCCAGAGGGTCCGGTTCCGTTCTCAATGGATCGTCAAATTTTAATCAGAATCTTTACTGCCCTCAGAACAATGACAATATAAGTGTGTTTCCTGTTTCGTAATAAAAAATTTCAGGTGTTGCACTCTCTTTTTCTTGACTCCTGTACAAATTATTTTTATTCTTCTATCTACTTCGTAATCGTCGACTAGACATTTGTTGATACTCTTTTACGAAATACTAGCTATTTCAAAGTCGCTTTTTAATCTTCAGTTACGAATTAATTAATTTAATTTATCTCCCTCTTTTCCATTAAGTTTATTTTTTAATAATGGATCCTCTTCTTTACCTCTTATAATTGCAATTTTAAAATCCTGTGAAACATTGGAGGAAAGTCTCACCTCTTTAACGTCCACAGAACTGATTTCCAGTTTATTGTGACTTTGTGGGTTCATAGAATTAAAAGTCTAGTTTGCATAAATTCAAAATTCTTCTTTATTTCAAGTAAAATGACGTTTTGTACAGCCCTATGCAGCAGCAGAATTAGGTGACATACACAAACGCAACCTTCAAGGTCTCTGCCACACGTCCATACAGATGCACACTCAATTCACAACTCCATTCACACTGACTAGCAGCTTCGCCACATTTATACCCAGGCCGCTGTTTCTCTAAAGATTCCGAAGTCCCACATCTTTCGTGGCGTAGCGAGAGCACAGTGGAACTATCTGCCTCTTTCACTCTCGACTAGCGCGCGCGTGGTCGCGGCTTTGGACACTTTCTGTCTCTTTCTTTCCCCGCTTCTCTCTCTCTCTCTCTCTCTCTCTCTCTCTCTCTCTCTCTCTCTCTCTCTCTCTCTCTCTCTCTCGGCGTTCGCCTGCGCGTGGCAGCCATTATCAAAACAATGCCTGGCGACATTGTAAACGCTGCATAGTCTGTATTTTTCGGTGCTCTAAGATTTCTTGTTAAAAAGTGAGTAATTTTTAAGATAATTATAGTAGGTTAAACGTTAATTATGTACCTTATTTTTGGTCCTAGAGTTATTTAATAAAAGAGCTACATCGTTTTCAATAATGCTGAAACCCATAATATTTACAACAAAATAAGATTCCACATTTTCATACAGTCAAGTTAGTATCTTTGGAAAAGATACATAGCCCACAGTCATCGAGAAAAATGGAGAATTTAGGTTCGCTGATCTCTAAATTAGCAGTTTGCTCTTCATAAAATTATTTATGATAACGATAACGAACCTGATTACAACATAAACACAAAGGAAATAAGTCAAAAGGTTTTGTTATCCAGAAACTTCTACAGATATTATTCATTTGCAATATTTGATAAATGACAAATCTAGCACCGATAGTCGCTTGTTTTCTGTTTAAGTGTTACATCTATGTACTTGCAATGAAATGTAACTGGCTCTTGATTTTACACTTCTTAGTAGGTAACAACTATTTTTTCTGCTCCATAGCTCCTTATCCAAAATCAAAGCATTCTTACTGATCAGTTTCGTCTGTGGCTAGTATTCCGGAGGTCCGGGTTCGATTCCCTTGGCCTACCTACCTCACACATGGGCTCTTTCGGGGGTTTTGGTGAATGCTGGGTAGGATAGTTTCCAGTTCCTCCATTTCATCTCCATTATCATTTCACAGCATCTTACATCTGGTGGTCTCTGTCAGGATAGAAGTGTCTCGAAGCTTCGGATAAACACTTCCTCCTCCTGTAGGACGGTCTCTGGACTTGAACCCGGTCCGTTGGGCCTGTTTCGGGATCATAGTAAAGTGGAATGCCGGTTGATCTGGCCTTCCGGAGGTCTAGGGACCACACCCTCCGCACTGTCGTAGCTCTGTCTCCTCTCGCCTCATCCTTCCTCCCGAGGGTGCCCCACTTGGGGGCACAGATACAGTAGACCAAGTTTGGATCTCCGTGCCGAATCCCCTTCGTAGCGTAGTCTAGTCCAGTCAAATCCTTCTTCGTAATATGCTCTGTTATATCGTATTATTCTATCGTAATATATTCTATTCTGTTAGTATACTAGTATAGGTCTTTGTAACTCGTTTTAATATTTTAGTATTGAGAAAACGAAATATAGAAGGCTTAAGTGATAGTCAATTCTTTGAAGAGCTGGTCGTTATGTGATAAATCTGAAATTCCGTTCTCTTTGCATGGGCAAGAGATGAAAAAGGGAATGAAGACTTCCCATTTCAGAAAAGTATAAGTGATGTAATATTCAGACAAATAACAAGGCATATCTCGAAAATAGTTCACTACACAAGAATATCTTTGACATGAATCTATGTTTAAGGAGATGTGCCAGAATCAGTTTGCCAGAATGAAAAGAATATAAGAACATTTCTAGAAAACTTTTACATCTCAGAGAAAATGTTGGTTCCACCAGCATCTATACATATTTGCACTCGTCTCACCATATTCTCTGAAGTTGTACGGAGAGTATCATCGCTAATGTTACTCATCTCGGTTCGAATGGATTCCTTGAAAACATGGCCTACTGTTGTACACTCTATTTTTTAGATACCCCACAATAAAAAGTCCGGTGAGGTTAGGTCAGGGGATCTGGGTCACCACAGACCATTTGAGATTATTCGATTATCAAAGAAACAGGTTACAAGTTCCATGGTGTCATTAGATGTATGGCACGTTTCTCCATCTTGCTGGAAATAACCTTCTCTCAATTCGATATCATCCAGCTGCTCCACAAATGCATTGAAGATACCCATATCAACTTCAGCGCCTACAGTCGTATCAAAGAAAATTGTCAACAGTAGTCAATTCTCACAGAGCCACTCAGATCATTAAAACACATTTCTACATTCTACGAGCTTTCAAAGGGAAATTATGGCCTATTTAAATGGTTCAGGTTTATATGGATCGCACTGTATTTTAATAAAACTCCTTACAGCTATTTTGAAAATATAAGCATTTTTAAAACGTTGCATATAAAGGGTTGTCTAAGGAGACGAAGTTATTGGAAGATCTCGAAAGTAATTACAAATTTGACATTTACTACTTTTCGTTTTTGAGTTCTACTGCTGGTACACACACACACACACACACACACACACACACACACACACACACACACACACACACACACACACACACACACACACACGTCCTTTTTCAGAAGGAGTTTGTTTTTATATTCAGTGAATCCTAAAACATGCATTTTTTGCTGTAATCTCTTTGGGTGAAATGTAATACTTCCCCTAGCTGCTATGCATTTTTAGTGTAAGAGGTAGTAAAGATACCAGCGATAAAAAAGCATTATTGCACCAGCCCTGATGTAATCAGGAAGTTAAACAGTGCATACAAATCTTTTGTGTCATTAAAAATGTCCAATACGAAATACTTCATTCTTTGTTTAAAAATAAAAATCAAACACCATAGGAAACCTACTGGCTAACAAAACTTAGAGCACAAAAAAGGAATTTTGGGCAAATACTAAAAAATGATGGAATGAGTAAATGTCCAAACTGTAAACAATATGCAGAGACAGTGTTTATTTAAAAATATTGCTAAGCCCTTTCATAATGAAAGCTGAAGGTACCAAAACCATCCATCCAAACAAATAGAGATCAGAAAGAATAACAGGAAAAATATTTGTAAAATTAATAATGCAGGTATATCTGATATAACAGAAATGAATAGAATGAAAATGAATAGATAAAGAATATTTCAGAACACATTTAAGCAGTTAATAATGAAATTATGAAAAGTATCCCTTTGTCACTCCATTGTTGAATGTGTTTACAATCTGTTTCTAATATCTGGAAGCATTTTCTCATTTGTCGTAATTGATTCTCACACCTATATCAGCGATACAGCAAAATATAGGAAAGTACACAACAAAGTATAGACTGATAAATTCAAAGAAACACACAGGATTTGAACTACAAATCTCCGTCTGGTTGCTCTACCCACTGAGGTACCATTACAACATGCCAGCACCACATTAAATTCTCTAACAGACTCGTATTTTTCCCTGTATACCACAAAGAGATCTCAAATTTATACGAGATAATAAACCTAAATGCTAGTTATCAATGTTGCAAGTACTTTACCTATGTCCCGGGCGTCGTAGTGTAACCAGCTATTAGGTCAATACCTCAGATGTTGAAGAAAAGTAGGTAGGCTTTAAAGAAGGGAGTGATGATCCTTCTGAAACTGTGTGCTTGGGACGAAATTCGTGGTAAAGGACTTGCTACCCCACAACTGTCCATAGCCGGCATTTCCTGCGTTTGACTCCGGGCTAAAGCACGTGCAAAATGTGAACAACCCTGTCATTTGTTAGGTCATTGAGCTCATTCCCAGAAAACTGGTAGTGGTATAGAATCAGTAATGAACCTCTTCCGCAAGGGTAGTTGTGGTTATGATGATTTTCGCGGTAAAATATATGTAGGAAATGCTTTGGCACTACTACTGTGTAATAGAACCAACAATGACTAACCGACTGAAATGTATGTTTGTGGTAAAGTTAAATTTTGTGAAAGGACAAAAATGTGTAATGTTTAAATTTTTAAACTTACAATTATTTTATAATGTTTATTGATACAGAATGTTTACCTTTTCACATATAACAGAACTGCAACAGATTTTGTTATTAGAGTTTTCTATTTTGATTGAAGGGTTGACACAAACGGTAAAACAGCCTAACCCAGGCTGTCCAACAACCTTGAACAAATATTGGACCTTAATTGTTGGGAATTAGAGAAACTCTAATCACAACAAAGCTCTCCAGAAATATTTTTGAACATTGTTATAATAATTAGCGAGGGAAATTGAACTAAACATTGAGTGTAACTTCAGAGTTCGTGAGTGTGTTTATTGCGCAACAATGTTGGGAATGATCCCAAGAAAAGTAATGCAGAACCTCATATTTCGACAAATTACAAAAGCGTTAATAGGAATTTTGTGATAATTCTGAACTACAAATGCACAAAGTTAGACACATAAAACAAGGAAATCAACAGTGCAGTAAGGTGTATTTTCAAAGCAAATTGCCCGCCTCGGTAGCGTAGATGGTAGCATCATTTCATTCATTCCATTCATCGTCCGATATTACTTAACGTTGGGGGACGTAAATTACACACACACACACACACACACACACACACACACACACACACACACACACACACACACACACACTCACACTCACACTCACACTCACACTCACACTCACACTCACACTCACACTCACACTCACACTCACACTCACACTCACACTCTCACACACACACAACAGTCCAGCAAAATACTAACGTGACAATTATCTTTTACAAAGTCAGTTATATCAGTTCCGGAGAAGAGAACAAATTCTACTCAACGGATTACGTATTGCTCACAGTTATTTAATGAAGAATTCAGCTAAAGATCCATGCCCAAATGTGTAACTCAAGAGATATCAACATCCCACGTCATCCTTGAGCGCCCATCCTTAATGAAAGCCAGAAGCGACTTGAATCTCAATGGTGATTTATATGCTACTTTTAATTCAGTTGAGGAATGTAGAAAAGTTATAAAATCAATGAATTTATCACTATTGTCATATATTAGATAAAATTTATTCAACTATAACCTGTGTTAAATGTTCTTATAGCTTCTTTTTAATACCCACTTTTTGTATTTTAGTATTATGAAGTTCAACCTTGTTTATTGTTATAATGTATTGTCTTTCTACTTACATCACTATTGTTCACTACAATGTGCGAATTTAGTTGCTTTGTTTATTGTTGTAATTTGTTTGTACAGCTTGTTTTATATTTCATTGTTATCTGAATAATGTATTAATTTTACTGTGGTCGTTGATAACAGTTGTAAAGCGACTTTAAATGAAATAAAAAAGGTCTGTTATAGTTTAATGAAAAGGGAAGAAAACTTTTTAGCGACAGAGAAGAGTTAAAGATGTAAAGATAAATGTAATGGAAGTTGTGCTCATTACCACAGAAGATAATACATATCTTCTATAGGAGGATTTCAATTGTCTCGCCGTTGCTTGATTGTGAAATAGATTATAAAAATTTAGATTTTCAATTATAACAGTATTTGCAATCATGTGCATATCTTTCGCTTCAGTTTGATGAAAGCACTTATTGGACGTTGTGTTTATTTATTTGAACGTTCTCTACGGTTGAGGAGCAATTTAAAAGATTGTTTCAGTGACTAGAACAAATTATGTGGTTTTTCCTTTTTGTGCTAAGAATAATTCATTTTCGAAAATTCTTTCTTTTTCACTCTATTATCTACAGGAAGCTTTATGCATAACGATTTTGCAGTTCGACGATGGTGTGGAAGTAACTCGAGTAGTAAATCTCAAATATCATTTTCTGTATGTCATCGATTGCTTGGAATACATTTGAATATATGAAATTTTGAACGTGGTGATGTAATTCTTCATGCACACAAATGGTTTACTAGGCAGGAATTCTCTAGGCTTCTGAGGTAACACATTTTCTGAAACCATCTTCTGGGCAATATTATCAAGAACTTTGATTAAATACCAGGCTCCTAGATTTAGGTTTCTTGTCATGTAACATCTCAAAATTAACTTTAGTTAAACCTCGAATCGCAAAGAAAAACCACAACATTTCAGCCATGATAAATGAAGTAAGTCTTTTTTTTTTTTTCAGAGAAAACTATAATTATCGACTGCAGACTTAAGAAGAAATTCCCGATCACACTTGCCAGTACTGAAATCAATTATGAAAATCATAAATATTGTCAAATATGGTGTTCTATGTTTTTAAATCCTAGTTACAGAATTTACTAACAGCTTCAGTCAGTTTTCAGCTCTTGAACCAACGATTATGTTTACCAACAGGCTTAGAAAATTCCTTTAGTATAATTTCGATTATACTGGTACGTTGTTGACAAATAAGTGGAGAGGAGAGAGGCACCAGTCTCGTGCTGCACTGTGTTTGCGAATGGTCGCCAGTGCTTAAGGACGGGAGCTGTAGTGAAAAATGAGCCCACCTATTTTCCAGTTAAAGTTAACAAAATAGCAACCGGTTCAATAGCCTATTTGTCAATAATAATTCATTTGTTTCAGTTGACATTACTGAACTTGGAGGTAGGATATGTGATATCTTCGAAAAATACAATCTTGAAGAATTAGATATTTTAATTCAAAATGTTCAAGAAGACATCTTTGTAATCATGTTTTGCAACTTGAAGCAATTTTGGATCTGGTGGACAGGGACAAATATACCATGATCGTTGTTGGTTTGAAAATTTATTTTGGCCCCACATATCCGGTCTGACAAAGTAACATCCAGATGGCGCATTAAGAAAAACATGTTTCAGCTACATACTGGATATATCTGAATTTACTGCGAACATGCAGTAGCAAGCCATATAAATTAAGTTATAAATATAAGCAATTATAATTATTTGAAATAACTTTACAGGATTACACGTTTTAATAGTAGTAAATAATAATAATAATAATAATAATAATAATAATAATAATAATAATAATAATAATAATAATAATAATAATAATAATAATAATAATAATAATAATAATAATAATAATAATAATAATAATAATAATAATAATAATAATAATAATAACAATAACAATAACAATAACAATAACAATAATAATAATAATAATAATAATAATAATAATAATAATAATAATAATAATAATAATAATAATAATAATAATAATAATAATAATAATAATAATAATAATAATAATAATAATAATAATAATAATAATAATAATAATAATAACAATAACAATAACAATAACAATAACAATAACAATAATAATAATAACAATAACAATAACAATAACAATAACAATAACAATAACAATAACAATAACAATAACAATAACAATAACAATAACAATAACAATAACAATAACAATAATAATAATAATAATAATAATAATAATAATAATAATAATAATAATAATAATAATAATAATAATAATAATAATAATAATAATAATAATAATAATAATAATAATAATAATAATAATAATAATAATAATAATACTAATAATAATACTAATAATAATACTAATAATAATACTAATAATAATACTAATAATAATAATAATAATAATAATAATAATAATAATAATAATAATAATAATAATAATAATAATAATAATAATAATAATAATAATAATAATAATAATAATAATAATAATAATAATAATAATAATAATAATAATAATAATAATAATAATAATAATAATAATAATAATAATAATAATAATAATAATAATAATAATAATAATAATAATAATAATAATAATATATAAAATAGGGGTTGTGACAGCTTTTGGACAGCAGTAATCTAACCTGAAGCTAGAATCACGTTGTTGAAAGGTATGCACGCGCATGTTCGAGGGTTGTTCAATAAAGAATTATCATTATTTTTTTTGACAAAGTACCTTTACTCATCCTTATAATTTTGATAGCCCTTCTCAAAATAGTCTCCCCTAAATGCGATGCACTTGTCTCAGCGTTTCTGCCAGTCTTCAAAGACATGCTAGAAAACACTTTTTGAGACATCCTTCAAAATCGCTTCCGCAGCCTTCACCACTACTTTTAATGATGGGTAATGCCCCCCACGAAGGCATTTCTTCAAGTTAGGGATTAGAAAAAAGTCACATGGGCCTAAATCCGGGCTATATGGAGGGTGAGGGATACACTTCACGTTGATTTTTTTAAGATATTCAGCAACAACATTGGCAATACGCGGCCGCGCATTATCCTGGTGTAGCATCCAGCCTGCTTCATGGAAATGTGGTCTTTTGCGAATGATATAAACTTTCAATGTTTTCAGGACATCCACATAGTATTATCCAGTTACTGATGTGTGTGCAGGTACAACATGCTGATATACCATTCCATGAATATCAAAGAATGAGATGACTATAACTTTCCCAGCAGAAGAAACCACTTTTGCTTTTTTTTGGGGGGGGGTGTTGGTGATGAAGGAGATTTCCACACTGAGCTTTGCTGTTTGCTCTCAGGATTAAAATGATGTAGCCAAGTTTCATCAGCAGTGATTACGTTCGAAAGAAACTCCGGATCTTCCTATAACATCAGCTTTAACTGCATGTTACCTGCATTGCAGCGGTGGGCGATACTGAACATGTCTAAACTTGCCTGGTTCTCACAGGCGGGAACCAGGAGTACCAACACATCATTAAGCTAACAGAATGTGATAAGATTGAATTTTAGTGCGAAAAATTATGTCCGTAAAAATTATGATCATTCTTTATTGAACAGCCCTCGTCTTATTACCTACAATTTAATGCAAGAATAGGCAATTCAGTTGTTATCAAATTTTATCTTAGATTCCTATTAGAATAAAGAAGGCTTCTAGACTATTCCAAGGAAGTTCAAGATATCACACAATTTGCCTGGCAGATATTTTGAACACATGATAATTTAATCAAAGCAATTAGAGATATTTTGAGAAAATAAAAACTAACGAAACTTTCTTCATGCAAATGGTATTTTGGGATTTTATTCTTAATCTTCATGTAGCATCCTTGGAATTTACTGAATTTAAATAGAATGTTGAGTTAGGTTTTTCACAGAGAGCTAGATGCCACGCACACACACATACAAATTTTTATCCGAAATTCTTTTTTCTTTAGGGAGAGTCAAAACTGTGCTTACAGTGAATTCTCCATCTCAAATTTTTGAACAGAATGAACTACATTTTCTGCTTAGTATAAGTAAGCAGTAGGGAAAATAAAAAGTTCTGAAAGTCATTCAATAGTTATCAATCTGTGTGTGAATTCTGCATCCGTTTTCTTCCGGTTTCATAAAGCAAGTAAAAATTTCAGCCATGAAGATTTAAAATGCATTTACATATGTTTGACGACCTCTAATGGCCTATGCAGTAGGTTTCGGTTGTAAATATCACAAAACATAAGTATTTTTTTTATTATTATGCAGCATTTTCATGTAATGTAGGGAACTATCCTAGAAAAACAGAGTTAACATTTTACTGTTCCTGCTTTTGAAGTTTATTGCTGTAGCTTGCATGCAGATCCATAGTGTTTACAGCTTAAACGGTTGATAACTTATACTGCCATTGTAAGGAATAAGCACAGCCATATTGGCGTAGAAAATACCAGGAATTGAGCCACGAGATCGATAAAGAATCCTCAGTTACCTAAATACGATTTCAATAAGGTGCCAACAAGGGGTGAGTAAAGTTTACATGAAGAATGACAGGTGTAATTGTACCCTGTTTTATAGAGTTCCGGAGTTTCAGAAATATAATTTTATTTTTTTTTCTAAATGTTACGATTAGGTATTGTTATAAATAAACAAACTTCAAAGTCTCAATTCTTAAAATCTTGTACCTCTACGCAAAATCTAAAGTTTACTTTATTTTACTCCGGCTGTTTCTGAAGTTCAGACGCCATGTTTGCTAATTTTAACACAAAACCAAACAGGCTCCAAATTATTGTTTAAGCTTCGAATGTTATTAAGTATTTTCAACGACTGGGAACTTCTAAGAGACAGTTAAAATGATTAAAGATAAGTACAAAAAAAAAATAGAGAACTTTTTTTGTTCACACAGAAAGTGGTTGCATTCGTATTCAACTTGCATAAAGTGAATATATTTCGTGAATTCCTAAGTTACCAACATGTTATACAGACACGATCGGCCTGGATCGCTGAAGTGTAAACACATGAATAAGACCTGTGGTTCAAATCCCGCTAGGATCGTCCTCTGCTGAGCCTTTCTCCAGGTTACCTCAACTGGCAAATGCCGGGAAGATGCCCTAACCTAGGCCTGAAGCGTTTATTTCCTAAATTTACTCTCTCAATCATATCACTTCATATTATATGTGAGTTCATATGTTTCATTCGGCAGTTGTTTTGAAGATCTCTAATAGTACGTTATTTTACCACTACTCAAATTTTAAAATTTATAACGTTTCTCCGCTAATTTCATTCCGGTTTGGTTGATTGATAAAATCAAGCTCAATTGAAAGTTCATATGCACTTTAGTCACAAATTATTTTGTCTCGAAAAATATAAGTCACGTTTTCAGAAATAAATTGCCATTGGGTGATCTGCTTCATCGTCCTGTATATTAGAATTATTTCGCAAATGCAATAACTTATACAAAACTATCCAAAAATTCTATCACAAAATATTTATTTGTGAGTACTTATGGGTCATTTGAAGCCTCTCCTATGTGTCGTCCTCCATGGTCTAGAGGTAACATACTAGCCTGTGGTTGCCGAAGTCACGGGTTCAAACATGGAGACGATGGACTTTTACAACCGTAAAAATCCTTAACATGGCTATATTCAGAAGAGAAGTAAACCAGGTCGCGGAAAAACCTTAAGGTGACAAAGAGGCCTCTGAGCAAAACTCACGCTCAATATAACATGGAAGCTGAGAACCAATGCAGTTAGAGAGCGCCCATGAATAAAACTCAGTTCTTCTAATTATATTGACGCTACAAATGCAAATATTATTTACTCACAATGTCGCCAATAGAGAAAAGCGAATTATGGGTTTTTAGAAATGCTAAATTTACAAATTTATTTTATTATTTCTATTTATTTGATTTAACGACTAATACATTTGAAGTTCTCTTCAATTTTCATTATTACCACTAGCTGCTGTTATTGATCGTTCTTGTTTAACAATGCAGTGAGAAAACAAAAGCAAAAGTTTTTATTTCTTTTTAAAACAAAAGGGTGATGTTGCAATATTATGAAATGCCCATGAGTCAAATTCAAATATTCATATCATTTTTGGTCGAAAATGGAATTACATTATTTACGATTCTTATCACTTTTGATGGCATCTCCAATATCACCATCTTCCATTAATCTTCTGAAGGTTGCTGCAGTGATGCGAAATAGGATCTCTCTCTCACTCTCTCTCTCTCTCTCTCTCTCTCTCTCTCTCTCTCTCTCTCTCTCTCTCTGGGTGTGCGTGGATAGATGTGAGAAGAGACAATGGTGGTTTAGTGGTCCAATAAACTTAATGGAGCTTTGAAGGCTGCCGACAGTTTGAAATTGTAAACTTAAAACTTCTATTTTAATTTTAGCACGAGAAACTGTAACTCTTGTAGTATTACATATGCTAATTCTGAAGTATCAATAAATTTACGGTTTGAAATAACTATGTATCACAATGAAAAGTGTAAATTGCCATGAGTCGCTAAAATGCTAAGCAACAGCTGCCAGATATGTGCTAACCAGACCGCGGTCTTCAGCTACAGACTGCCCATACCTACCACAGTAGGACACGTATAAGAGATTATAACACATGAAAAACACAAATTTTAGAAATACGCATTCTTTTATCTACGTAAGTCCACCCACTTCATGACTGCCTCACCAACGTTCCTATATTATACGTTGTCAAATTATAAGCTTCAAATTCACATCTGAAATAGTTTTTATTCTATGATTAAGCTCGTTTATAATTTTCCTAAATGGTATAAATGTATTTGAAGTTCAGCAGTTTCTGAAGATACCTTTGCGATTGGTGTGGCAGGCGTGCATAAAGGGACAGATAGTGCAGCGCGGAGATAAAAAGCTTGCCGAAACAGATAAAGATAGATGACTGGAAGGTTCGTCTTTCGTCTGGTGCAGTCTTGATGGTTAGAGAACATTCCACTAATTTCTGGAACAGTGAGTGGAGATATAAAAGAAGCCGTGGACAGTCGTAATTGGACTCGATTTGAAAGTGAGGACTGTGATTTGAAAGTGAACTCTTTTGTTTATTTACGTGTGCAGAAATGTTGAGAGATTGTGTTGGTTTATGTTACGTCAGCATGCTGCAAAGGGGTGTACAAACGTGTCATTCTACGGAAATAAAGTGCATTTTAAATTTCAGCAACCTGGACTTTTAATTCTAAGAACCCACAAAGTCACAATTGGTGTCAGAAGTGGAACATACGGCAATGGACGCTGCATTGGCAAAAATTCTAAAAGAGCTGAAAGAAATGAAAACAGCTGCGAAAACAGAAGTGGCAAACAACCACCTGGCCGCGGAGCTGAAAGAAATGAAGGCCGAATTAACAACAAAGACGGAAGCGGCAAATACGAACCTGGCGCGACGATGACCACGGAAATGAAGGCAGCGAACGAGGCCCTCAATAATTTAATCAACAATTTACAGAAAAATGGTTAACGACGTTGAGAAAACCAAATAAGGAGGCTATGATAAACCTAAAATAATGTTACTTCAAAATTATTTAGAAGTACGGTTGTAACTGATTAAATTCAATATTTCATTTATTTCGTTGGTTGAAAAGCGAATTACATTATCAATAAAAGCGATGTTGACACTTCTATTGCATGTATTTACTTGTACTCTACAAAAATGCTTGGCAGAATCAGGTTCCTTGTTACGAATAAACGAATTTTCAGTTCTACTGAATGACCTTTAGAAATGTTCTTTAAAGGAAAAATGCAGTAACTTCGATACGTGTGCATGTGCGTCCTTGTGGCATTTTCCACTCTGATATGTTTTTGTCAAAACAGTAATTTCATTTCTACTGCACGCTTCGCTTATTTTGTTTAATCTCTGAAGCGTTCTGGTTTAAACTCGTTCTTAGACCTCAAAAACATGACATTGCTATAAAAACGATGATCGATTAGGGAAATTTCTTATTCGGGATAAGTTATGCTTACTACTGTCGATATTACTGGAGTCAGTTGACTTATATGGATTTGGGCCCGTTCTACACTCACCATATAAACTACCAGATATTTAGCTTGCTATTTACCTGAGATATGTTCTCTCCTTTACCACCAGCGAATTTTCAATGAAATGTTGTTACTTTCTATACACAATATTTATTAATTTAAGTTGTACGCTGGCAGAGCATTGTTTTGATAACGACCATTGAGCCAACTTTAGGGAGACGACCATCTTGGCAAAATGCAACAGGTACTGGAAGCGGAGAATTAAGGAGGCTTTGGCCATTTCTTCCGAGAGGAGCACGCTTAATTGTGATACTGGATTTCAGTTCAGCTCCTCTTGGAAACCGGCCTTAAAGATAGAAATACGTCGACTTAAGAAACACAGATCACTACAGCTTGATAATCAAGTTAAACAGTCACATTTCTTTGTCTCAATTAATGTTCTATACTCACGCCATTTCCTGGCCTGACATTTAATTTACTGAAAACAGTCTTTTGTTCAGTAAATCAATTTTTGATCGTGTTTTGTCTTTGTTTAATTTGTGTTACATCCAGTGATTCATTTGTAGTTCTAACAATTAGTAAATATCCTACGTCTATTTCTAATCATCATTTCACCTGGCTTGCTTCCCGAGAACACCTTGAGCACATTTAAACACAAATAGGCACTTCCCTCTCTTTAAGATAATATATTTAAACTATACCTTATGTAGTGTGAAACACAGTTTTAATTGTGAAGTAACTTTAAATATATTTCTCTAACTATAAATCGTTTGCTTTCGTGTTACCATACTGTAGTTGTATGTTCATTTATTTGCATCTTCCTTTTTATAAAGGTATAGCTTTATCAAAGTTAAATTTATATCAACAATTTTAAATCGTATTAAGTAATACAGATTAAATTTAGAATTTTTAAATTGTGGGTTTGTGCTATAAAATTTGCTTTATTCATCTTGGGGTTAAGGCCGCGCCGTGGCTGAGCGATTAGATCGCTTGACTCTCACCAAGGTGAACTCGGTTCGATCCGAGGCTACCGCTTCTGAGATTTGTGATGGCCAACACGGTGCAGGGTCGGGTTTTCTCCAGGATCTCCGGTATCCCCGAATTCATTCCACCAATTGCTCTATTATCATCTTTCCTTTCATTTACTTCACCCTTATTCCGTCATGTATTTCTCTCACCCTCATACCAGGCATCGGGCTGATCACCCATCCTGGTTCTCTATCCGATCCAGAGTTTGCATCTCAACCCGACACCTAAAGGGATAGAGAGAAAAGAATACCCTAACACCGCGATAGTGAGATTGTGAAACAGCTAGGGATGTTGAAGAAGAAGAAGAAGAAGAAGAAGAAGAAGAAGAAGAAGATGAAGATGATGATGATGATGATGATGATGATTTTGGGGACAAGCAGCATATTTATTCATATAATAAACACTAATGGTATCAATCTAAAGATTAAGTAATTTGAAAAACTAAAAAGTTCGAGAAACCCTGATATATAGACGGTAATATTTTAATTAGTGTATTTTTCCCATAATTAGGTTTCTTTTTACAATCCCATGAGCACAAATTACATGTGTAGTTGCAGAAAAGTTGAGGAATGGCACTTATTGTGCTGTTACACTTCACAAAAGACACTGTAAGGAACAGACAGTGTGTTACTGGGATACTGAACCCGCTTATTGTCGACTGGGTTTAGCTTGAACAGGCAGACATGACGTTTTCCTAGAGACGCTGTCGTAGCCGTCTGTCAGTAACAAAGGTTTCCTAGAATATCCAAAACCGTGAAGGCGGCCTCTGCGAAATTAAAGCTTGGGAAGATGATTAGGATGAAATCCTCGACCCTGCAGGAAATCCTCCTGCCTTTTCTCTTGGAAATCTGGATGCAAATGGGAAGATGCTCTAGTGCAAGAATAGCACAAACGCCCTTTACCAAACTTCTCGTGAATTGCTTTCAGTTTTACTAAAACTATCACTAAATTCTCGATATTTGATGTTGAATGTAACTAGACATGTGCTTCTTTTAAATTTAGAGCATTACCGTAAAAGTGGTTCCAATTTAAGACACAATTTATCAGCTCATTGCCATGGGGATGGGCTTAGTTTTCTATGGTTTGATTTCTATTGAAGAATGAACGTTTCTTTATTGCTATTCCTTTTCTACATTTTCTTTTTAGGCAGGTGAATGTCTCGAGCTATCGAGGTTCTCTTACAACTGCAGTCACTAATTCGGCCCATTCATCAACAGCCGCATAATTTCAAGTATAGCAATGTAAAATTGCACAGAGTAATTATAATAAACCGTAAAAATATCAACGTGCCATTGCGAACTTGCTATATCTGAATTTAGGAGACATATTTTTTATGTGGTAATGAATTTGCTATACTTAATGCCATTTTTGTGCAACTTGTGATGAATTAAGACATTTATTACATAGGTGAGCGTTTTTCATAGTGTATTCCTTTAACATTTTGAACATTATAGTAATTCAGAATTTGCATTTGTAACTTTTATCTCACATTCACTTAAAAATATTGTTATTTTATCAGTTTCTTTAAATAAATTGCATCAACAACACAGACAAATTCAATATTATTCGGTTACCACGGTAGTATTTTCTGTATAAAATAATTGATAGCTTGTAAAATCATAACACAGTAAGAAAATATGTGAAATGGTAGACTAGCATAATTGCATCATTTAAAAATGCTTCCGATGTCTTCAGAACTTGAACAACAAATATATTAAAAGTGATTTGTTTCTGCCAGGACCATAGTGGAAAGGGAACGCGGAGGTGCGTGTCCCCCACTATTTTTCGGAGGGGGACGCAGTCCCTATACTTATATTATTTATACTTTTTAATTCATTACCTTTCTTAATTTAACATTCAAAATACTGCAAAAATACTAAATATGTACATTCTAAATATATTCAAATAATGTTCATGACTATTAATGGACCTCCAGTACATATGAGGAACCCAAAGGATTATATAAAAGAATGGATATAAAGTCGTACACATGCAGAGGACAAAAAAAGCAGGAAGGTGAGTCTACAAGTGTGGTTCTCCAGCATCTGGAAAATTTTGTAGGTGTGCGTCTCCCTACTTTCCTTGGTTTTTTTTAATACGTCCATGGTTTCTGCGAAAAACTGTGTTTTAATATATATACTATTTGATATGCCGCTTCTTTTTTTTTAAAAAAAAAATCCATTTAGCTGTAGCAGAAACTACGAAACGTCCTGTATATCTCCTTTATTAAGGATTAGTAGCCTGTATTTGGGAAAATTAAAAACATTTGGCAAACTTTACAGTATTTTCATATATAATGCTTATGAGCTATCTCTTCTCTTCTTCTTTCATTCAAAGGATTGGTGTTTATCCCAATTCGTTTATTTATATGGATCTATCTGGTCCTCGAAAATTGAATACGAGGGACACTACATACTTATATTTTGAGCCTTGGCAACCCTCAATATTGTAGGTGCCATCTGACTTTCCCAATGGAAAGTTTGACATTGTTGATCATAATCTACTTCAAACATTTTCTTAATAGAGCGTCATTTGTTTTGTTTACATTACCTTGAAATTATGTCTCAACAAAAACGTTCAACTAACTCGTGAAAATGTTCGTGCAATGATTTATTGCGACTTTTGACGTGGATTATCAACACAAGAGTGCATCAACCAACTAACTTTCACATTTGGCGACGAAGCTAAATCCTTTGCCACTGTGAAACGCTGGTATAATGAATTTAATCCTGGCCACCTTCTCTCAACGATGAACTTCGTCCAAAATCAGTTGTGCCAGAAAACATTGATGCTTAGCGGAAACTAATAATGCAAGGTTGTCAAGCGACATAGTGCGATGTTGAGGCAACCCTAGGCATTAGTTTCACCAGCATATAAACAATATTGAATAATTGTTTAGTCGTGAAAAAGGTTTGCTCTCGTTGGATCCCACATATATAATTTGACGCAATCTAGAAGAGTTGCACGTGTCGATTGGTGTACAGATATTCTCAAGAAATATAATGGTGGTGTCTCAAAAGACATATATAAGATTGTAACAAGTGACGAAATATGCATCTATGCGTAGGAACAGGAATGTAAACAGCAGTCGACTGTACGGGTGTTTCAAGATGAAGCAAATCCAACAGAGGTTGTTCGCACACGAAGCACTTCGAAGCAAATGGTCACTTGCTTTTTAAGCAAAACTTTCCACGTGGCAACAGTGCCTTTAGAGGAACGTAAAACGGCCAGTGTCGAATAATACACAACCATTTGTTTGCCGAAAGTCTTCGGTGAAGTAAAAACCAACAAGAACCGTAGGATCGTTCTTCATCAAGACCATGCGAGCGTATACACATCTCGTCTGACAACGGAGTACTTGAAGGCTCAAAATATCGAATTGATGGGTCATCCGCCATACAGTCCTGTTTTGGCACACCAAGAACATCAAGAATAAATTGCGTGGACAACGATTTTCGTCGACAGAAGAAGCCACTGATGCCTTCAGAAGCCACGTTTTGGAGGTGTCTCAAGAAGACAAATATGACAAATGGTTCAAACGAATGCAAAATTGTAATGATCATAAAGCGGAATATTTTTGAGAAACAATGCGGCAGCTTTCAATAAGAAATTACTTTGTTTTAATTATTAATCTCAGAATATAACAATGCCCCTCGTATCTCGTCTTCTCTTTGGAATATAACTAAAAGCTTGCTTCGTTATCAGTCATACCATGCTCTTGCCAGTTCTTTTCATCCCTCTGACTTTTCATGTAGTAGTTGTCATTGTTTCCAGTGCATAGGGTTATATGCATAATATTGTCATCTGATATATCTGTCCAGCCGTTTCCATTGTTGTTTCAATACTAACATTTTTACATGGGCGGGTTAATGGGCGCTTATGAGAAGTATTAATAATAAATGTATGTGAGGAGGAACGCCATATGGAAAGTTTAGAAACCATTGATTTAATCAAAGAAAAGTATGCGTAATTCATTTGTGCACAAATATATCCGTGTTTGATAGATAGAGGCAACATGAAAAATTCAATGCCATGGCCGGGATTTGAACCACGGATCTCCTGGTCTCCGTCCAGTGGCTCTAACCCATTGAGCTACCATGGCCAACGTGCCGTCCTGACATTAAATTCTCCATTTGACTCATATATTTCCCCGGTGGATCACTAGGGGCTCTCGCATCCGAGATACACCGTTTGTGGTGACTATCGCAAGTACTTGAGTCCCAGGCTTCATCACTTAACTCTTATTATTTTAGTTAATTGATGGAAATTAATCATTTCTTCACACTAGCCGTATATACGCTAAGGTTTTTGATAGAGTCAACATGAAAAGTTCACTGCCATGGCCGGGATTTGAAGCACGGATCTCCTGGTCTCCGTCCAGTCGCTCTAACCCATCAATTAACTAAAATAATAAGAGTTAAATGATGAAACTTGGGACTCAAGTACTTGCGATAGTAAGTCGCCACAAACGGTGTATCTCGCATGCGAGTGGCCCTAGTAATATATGAGTCAAATGGAGAATTTAATGTCAGGACGGCACGTTGGCCATGGTAGCTCAATGGGTTAGAGCCACTGGACGGAGACCAGCAGATCCGTGGTTCAAATCCTGGCCATGGCATTGAATTTTTCATGTTGACTCTATCTATCGA
Source organism: Mantis religiosa (assembly GCA_030765055.1). Lineage (NCBI taxonomy): Eukaryota > Metazoa > Arthropoda > Insecta > Mantodea > Mantidae > Mantis > Mantis religiosa. The sequence continues at coordinate 112,916,917 of CM060955.1, read as the reverse complement.
AAACTTTAGCCTATATTCGGCTAGTATGAAGAAATGATTCATTTCCATCAATTAACTAAAATATGCGTGTTTTTTTAAATTAACCCTTGAGAATCAACCCTTGCCACGAGGCTAGTGTTTCCTTATCTGTTTTCAAAGACTCGTTCTCTCTCTCTCTCTCTCTCTCTCTCTCTCTCTCTCTCTCTCTCTCTCTCTCTCTCTCTCTCTCTCTCTCTCTCTCTCTCTCTCTCTCTCTCTTTCTCATGTTTCATTTATCTCTCACACAAAATATTGTGACTTTGTGGTTTCGTAGAATTTAAAGTCCAATTTGCAGAAATTCAAAACGTTCTTTATTTCTGTAGAAATACACTGTTCACCAGCAGAATTACAACACATACACAAACACAATCTGCCAGGGTCAATGACCACAACAAACAACGTTCTGATTACATCTGTTTACATCAACTCTCGTTACAACACTTTACAACTGTTTGCTACTGTTTACTACCACTCTTGGCGAGTCATCGCTTCCTTAAATACCTCATTGATAATTCGAGACTGTTCTGTAACAATCAAGAAATCGAATGTTCTGTCACCAGACGAAACTTGAATTTTCTAGACAGGAAACTTTATCTGTGCTGGCAAGTCTTTTATCTCCGCCATATCTTTATTTGTCCCGGCATACTCTTTATCTCCGTACTGCTTATCAGTTGCTTTGTGGGCACAAGCTGCGCAATCGCGATCGGGTTCGCGACAATATAAATTAGAATTACTCTCTAAGATAAATTTAACGAAACATTCTTTAGATGATAATTTGTTCTTGGTAATATTTAAAAGGTGCCGAGAAAAAGAGATTGCTATAAAAGGGGTTTGAATATCAAATGGAACTGGAAGCACAACATACCACATATTTGGGTTTTCTGAGTAGCTTGGTGGGAATCACTTATGTCAATGATTATGGAAGTACAATATTTTACGTCACCACCGTAAGTTTCTGAATTTCAGAAGATTCCGAATAACATAGTACGCTTATAAAGAGGGCAAGACGAACAAATTCAGCTGCTGGAACCTGGCTCTCTTATATGCTAATCGAGACAAGTGAATCCTTGCTGGCGATTGTCATGCATATTAAACAGCAGAATAAATGTACTCCGGAAGCGAATCATTGTAATGCTCGCTTCAAACTTCTTAAATACTCATGAAAAACGCACTGCTACGGAATAGCTACGAAAAAATCAAAACAGGATAACAGAACTTTTTGAGGATCTCTTAACTTCTCAGAGGAAATACACGCGATGCAGTCTCTTCGGATGGTACATACTTTGGAGTCGAACACACGGCGTCTCTAATCTCTGGCTCTGCATGTCGCGCAATCGTTACAAATGCACTCGTGGAACCGCTCTCGATGTTGCATTAGAAAAGCACTCCCAAATCACTTCTTCATTCGCTCATTTGCGAGATTGCTCGCTTGTAGCAGCGTGAGCCCTCCATAATGTTCCACAGCGTTCGAGATTCGGAAAGGAGGGGAACTGCTAGAAGATCCGATAACCCTTCTGGTGTAACGTTAGGCAAAAAAAAAAAAAAAATGTGTAGTGTTTAACGCCATACTGCACCGCAGGCGATGACACTGATGATACATGAGATGAAGATGGAACACCGGTGGAATGAAATGGCGGGGGAAACCGGAGGTCCCGGAGAAAACCCGACCCAGCGCCGTGTTGTCCACCACAAATGTCACTTTGTGGTCGCTGGGATCGAACCTGGGCCGCCTAGGTGAGAGCCAAGTGGTCTAACCACTGAGCCACGGCGCGGCCGTAATGTCGTATCCCTGCAGCTGTCTGATCAGTCGATCGGTCGGTCGGCGCTAAATTACGAAGAGCTTGTGCCATATGCATTACAATACCTTCCTATAACATTTCAACCATAGTCGTGGCTCAGTGGTTAGACCGCTTGGCTCTCACCAAGGCGGCCCGGGTTCGATCCCAGGCGACCGCAACGTGAGATTTGTGGTGGACAACATGGCGCTATGGCGGGTTTTCTCCGGGACCTCTGGTTTCCCCCGCCATCTCACTCCACCGGTGCTCCATCTTCATCTCATGTATCATCAGTGTCACTGCCTGCGGTACCGTATGTACTAAAAGCGGGCGTTAAACACTACATATTTCATATGTCTAAGAAAAACCTTCCTTACCTTTACATTACCCAGACGATATGAACATTTTTAAAATGCTAACCAATTTGTAGTTAAAAATGATGTTATTGTTTTTCAAAATATTCCTCTTTCACAACAATGGATTTCACATTCATTGAAACCGATCCTTAAAACAATAATGCCACCCTTCTTGAGGCACTTAGATATAAAATATAATGTTTCAGGCATTTATTTTTAAATTTTAAATTTTGGAAACATAAAGGAGTAGCTGTATGCTGGAGAGCCTTTGGTGCTGACTTTAGGGCATTCAGATAATCTGCTGTTAGTTGCTGTATGTGACAAAGCGTTTTTACTATCTTAATATATTTCTCTTGTGGACATTTTTTCAAAAACGTTTTTCAAAAACGCCACTTCTCTTTTCGGGAACATTACAATAAAACCAAGATTCATATCCAGTAACGATATTCCAAATCAAATTTGATATGCCGACGGATATTTTCTGCCCCAGTTAGATCACGAATCAAATTTTTTGCCCACCTCTATAGCGTCGTAGTAGCGTATTTGCCTTATATTCAAGAGGTTCCAAGTTTGAATCTCAGTCAGGGTGAGTTATCTGAATAAGTTCTTTTCCGGGGTTTTCCGTTATCCAGAAAGTTGAAAGTCAGGTAACTCTAAGTTCTTTGGTCCCTGGGTTGGGCATCGTTTCAATCATTTTATTCAGCGTCCGATATGACTTACCTTGGATGATGTTAATTAAAAGAAAAGAATAAGCCTGTTTAAGTAGATTTTTTTAATTGCACTAATTTTAATTATACTTATTAAAATGTGTAATGTTTAACGTCCGCTTTTACTACATACGGCACCGCAGGCGGTGACACTGATAATACATGAGATGAAGATGGAGCACCGGTGGAATGAGATGGCGGGGGAAACCGGAGATCCCGGAGAAAACCCGCCCCAGTGCCGTGTTGTCCACTACAAATCTCACTTTGCGGTCGCCTGGGATCGAACCCGGGCCGCCTTGGTGAGAGCCAAGCGGTCTAACCACTGAGCCACGGCGTGGCCTTATATTTATTATTATTTATTCAAATATCTTATAATGGTATGAACGTTTAGGAAGTCGAAGTTTATTAATTAATAAGGGGTTATTAAATTTAATACCTGAAGCAATCGGCAAAACATATTTCTCGACTCTTTTAGTGTAAAATGTTTTAATTTTGACTGATACCAATGGCCAAAGCTGCCCAAATAAATTCATTAAATATCCGTTGATGTTCTTCAGGCATTGCTTGAACAGTGGGGATATTTTCATCATTAATGGCATTGTTGAATGTCCACACATTTATCACTGAGGGAGAATTTGTCACTTTTGAGTCTGCTTAAAGATTATAATTGTTGCCTAGATGTGGCTTTTTTAAAGATTTAAAATGGTAAAAACATCAAAATTTCGGCAGCAGCCTCTGATCAAATTTAGTTTTAGGTGAACACAAAATCTTTAAATAATTATAATTTAAAAAACTATTAGAACAAATCAAACTAAACGGCAATTAATTTGTTTTATCCGCCACCATAAGAAAACACACATCATTACGGATACTTTTGGTGTCGAAAAGTAGGCATTTTACTGCTAGACATGAATAATCTCTGCAAAGTGTCGAATTATCTCTCCAGAATCAATATAGCAGGTTAATTAGAAGAATAGAGTTAAAATTCACGAGACAAAAACACATTATGCTTCAGGAACACCTAATCTAATATAATGTCTTTCTGACTATCGATTCCCATCGATTCGTAGATGGCTTAGCCCGAAGTTCAATTTTTCTTTAGTTATCTTAAAAACAAGAAACAAATGTACGATATCTACAATATACCTATGGGGCTGTATTCATAGTCAGACTTCGTCTGGACTAACTTGCTACTGCCGGTGGACCATCGATTTTCTTATTCATAAACCGGGATTAGCGATAGTCCGTGGACCAAACACGTTAGTTCGGTTCAAATTTTGGTCCGCCTCTGAGGGTTAAATTAGAGGCGGACTATCTTTGCAAAATGGACGACGATGAAGTGATGACTGCAGCTGCGGTGCGTAGAATTCGTGAAATAAGACGACGGAGGAAAACTTATCTACCAAGAATAGAAATTATTACGAAGTACGACGACCTAAACTTCAAAAGCAGATACAGATTTAGTCAAGTGAACGGCAGAAAGCTGATAGAAGTGATTGGTCCTAACCTGTACGTCAGGGACGATAACCGCGGCCTGAGTATCACAATTGACACTCAAATCCTAACAGTTTATCTACTGAAACTCTTTGAACAGACAAATAGCTACTGCATGAACTTAGTGAATTTGTTTACGTCTAAAAAGCGCTGAAATTAATTAGTTACTCTAAATAAAATAAAATTCCATATTAACCTAACCTAATACAAAAGGCCAGAAATGCACATTAAATAGGTGTAACAAAATAAAGACTACTTATTTTGTGAACATTCGCCTTTACATGTGCCCTCTGTCTACTACATTGCTCCTTTAAACGAAGAATGCTTCTTTCTTTTCATGCAAAAATTGCAGAAAACTTTGTGTTTCACTCCAGGCCTCCTCCTTTCTCGTACTGACATTTATTGTATAATGTCCATCATTTACCGAACTAAACAAAAACACTTTTTTCTCTTCATCAGACCAAATGACTGCACGCTTCTTCTTTAACTCCAAGTTCACAGAGCAAAAAACTTCTTAGATAGATAGAGTCAACATGAAAAATGCAATGCCATGGCCGGGATTTGAACCACGGATCTCCTGGTTTCCATCCAGTCGTTCTAACCCATTGAGCTACCATGGCCAACGTATCGTCCTGACATTAAATTCTCCAGTTGACTCATATATTAACCCGGTAGACCACGAGGGGCTCTCGCATCCGAGATACACCGTTTGTGGCGACTTACTGTCGTAAGTACTTGAGTCCCAGGCTTCATCATTTAACTCTTATTATTTTAGTTAATTGGTGGAAATTAATCATTTCTTCACACTAGCCGTATATAGGCTAAGATCTTTGATAGATATAGTCCACATGAAAAATTCAAAAAAATCATGTGGACTCTTATCTATCAAAGATCTTAGCCTATCCCCAGGCGACCGCAAAGTGAGATTTGTGGTGGACAACACGGCGCTGGGGCGGGTTTTCTCCGGGACCTCCGGTTTCCCCCGCCATCTCATTCCACCGGTGCTCCATCTTCATCTCATCTATCATCAGTATCACCGCCTGCGGTGCCGTATGTAGTAAAAGCGGGCGTTAAACACTACACATTTCATTTTATTTCTTAGTCTATACACGGCTAGTGTGAAGAAATGATTATTTTCCATCAATTAACTAAACAAAGGCAAACTTCTTATTGGACATTATCACCAATCAAAATGTTTAAGAAACATATGTGAAACTACCATAGAAATGTAGATAACTGTGGTCTGTTTAGCACACTATGAGATGCGCGCATGCGCAAAAGAACCTTTCTACATCCTGTACACTCCTCCACAGGAGAGCAAGTCTCCGAGGGAAGAGACGCAGGGGGGTAGGCGAAGGTTCCCACACCCTCCCTGGACAGGTTTATGACACCCCATGTCAGTACAGTTACAGACCATTCTAAAACATTTTGACGGCTTCTACTTTTGTGAATGAATCTTCTGGGCTTTAATGTACAGAGTGAATAGGGCGCATGTTTTTTTAACGGTCTGCTCCTTGTATAGCAAGCGTTCTCTGCCACACGCATTCGCTGTCCTTGTCCCACAGCACATTCCTTACAGGGATTTTCTTTGCGTTGCTGTACTATAGCATTTGCTCCATGCTGGTCGACAGCTTTACTTCGTCCGAAGCTTTTAATCGTCTATGAATACCAAAAAGTTAGACCGCCTTTGGTCCGGACCAAGTTAGTCGGAAGATAGTCTAGACCAAAGTGATAACTATGAATACGGTACCATTCTCTAAAAAAATGCTAAAATCACTTCCTAGCAAATATTTGTAACACTTTTTGAACAGTACCACTTTTTAAAGCATAAATATTCTTTTTCATAATTTGCAGATGACAGGAAACTAAGATTAATAATTCAAGCTTCTTCTAGGTATAAAAATTTCGTCGCCTTAATCACTCACTTTGACATACAATTTTCCATTTGTTATTTTTGCATCACCATTCAAAGCCTCCAATATCATCTTACACCTAGTGAAAATATCGATTCTAAATCTATTGTAAAACAATTTTTTAATATTTTTATAATGCACAATTCAGGTCGAGTTCTTCTTAGGTAACGGATAAAATTATGTATGTAACTTGCAAGATTTTATGTTTATCGTGCTCTTGAAATTTAAGTCCTCAGCGCTAATGCCTAAGGTGTTATTTTTTTCATTCGTTAATAAGCATCAACTTACCTTGCAAGTAAAATAAATAACTATTTAGAAACATGACATTCTAAAATATTTGAGTATCGCTCTCGTATTTAAGAGATACCCTACACGGATTTGACAATTGTATGGCTAAAGTAGCATTACATTGAGATAAAGCAAAATAGTAAAGGAATTTCTATGGCTAGGTCGGCCAAATCTTGTGGTTTTCTTTATAGGAAGCAGTTACATCAATTTGAAACACATCCTACCGTTCAGAGTACCAAATTACCCCAGGACAATGATGATACTACACTCTTAAAATCACCTCCATCATCCAGATGTAATTATCTGCTAATGAGTCCAGGAGATGGTTACACGGAGAATCAAGACGTTTCGGTCCGCTCTGCCCCCGGCGGCGGAGAGCTCTCAACTTAATTGAACCACTTCTAAAACCATTCACTGCTCCACTCAGGGAATAATCTGAACAGCAACAGTTGTAACATTTAAACTACTACCGGCTGATAAACATCCTCTTCGAGATCTTTACGTCAAAAATAACACATTCATGTAATTGAATCTCAAACTTTATATTAAACTCATGAATGCATTAATATTTTTCTAAGCTGCAAAATGATCCTTCAAAATTGAACTTATCACTATGGATTATTTGTTATTTTCTGTACTACGCCTCACAGTTATGTAGAGGTAGTATATTGCAGATATAACCGAAAAGATACGTTTTGAGACCTCCCAAAAATATTTTTATAAAAATTATTATTTATTTTCATCATTAATTTTATAAATTTGCGTCTGTGAAAAGCATAATTCAATAACGATATTTTGGATAAACACTAAACTTGTGTTTCAGTGCACCATCTTTCAAATATGACAGAAAATTATAAAATAGAGTATTCCTAAGCTAAAACTCTCTTCAACTGTTTATCCTCCTCATATGGAGGAATTAACCCCTAGGAACTTGTAGGTGCCCACCTCGCTAGCGTGGATGGTAGCATGTCTGCCTCACGTTCAAGAGGTCCCGAGTTCGAATGTCGGTCAGGGTGAATTACATGGATAAGGTTTCTTCCGAGGTTAAGACGAATGTCGGGTAACTCTAAGCTTCATGGACCCTGGGCTCATTTGAGAGTCTCACTTAATGAAGTCTCACTGGAAAGACTAAGGGTGAACCAAACCCGTACAACACCTAGTGACTTTAAATTTCAGACAGACTCCAAATCAGATAAACTAACCAGGATGGAATGTCAGCCCGATGCCTCATATGAGAGTGAGAAGTATATGACATAGAATGAAGGCGGAGTAAATTAAACAAAGGGCTGAAGGATGGAGGGGGAAACCGGAGGTCCCAAAAAAACCGTCACTGCGCGATGTTGTCCGCCACAAATCCCTTATACGCTCGCCTGTGATCAAACCCGGATTACCTTGGTGAGAGTCAAGCGGTCTAACCGAACGGTCACGGCGCGTCCTGCTAAAACTACCCATTACTTGAAATTGTCTCACAAATGTTGATCTTTTAAACATTGCCTCCCTAGCTTTATATATTTACAATTCATGCATGTGAAATAAAATTTACCCATGTCTAATTGTCTGGAAATCATCTATGAAACTCTTTTTATTTGGATGAAATCTTATAAAATTTCGTTCAACAGGTGAACCATAAGTAATAGGCAAAGAGGCAAAAAGGTACTACTGCACAAAAAATTCCCAGTAACCTTTTCTATAGCGTTAGCCACTTCCGATGTATCCGTTGTTTCTAGTTTGAATTTTCTAGTTCTTCAGTACTTAAATGCTGCCGCTATTCAGTTGTTTCTCGTGATAGGAAAGCAGTATAGAATTCCGAGGGCAACATATAGAAATTCGAGTCAATTTTCTGTACGCCCTTGTACCTACTTACTGCGAAATATATAATGAAATTAATTTTGCAGATATTTATTTTGAAGTAAATGGTGAAGTAAGAAGCTTTCTGACAACAATGAACTGTAGAAACCTTAAAAAATATAGTGAGTTGAGGAAACCATGTGAAAGTAGCACACCAGACTTTTTCTGTGTTATTCTGTTAAACGTTTACTTCTGCATAACATCTCATGTTTAAGTACTTAAGAATACAAATCCGTGTATGAACCATTGCATATGTGATTCACAATAATTGTAATTCTTGCTAAAAGTGGTCAAAATATAAATCCACTGGGATGGATGAAAACATTTCATGTAAGTGTCTATTTATTTAAGGATTTATTATTGTTTTAAAACTAAATTTATCTATTCAACTTTATCTTAAGCAATTTGTTATTCTAAAATATTGTAATTGAGAACAGAAATAGGAATTGAGAACATGACAAACAGTGATGTAAACAATTTTATTGAAAACCATTGATTTCACATTAACATTACTGTGATAACATAAAGTATGACCGAAATTATTATTTAAACATTAATATGTTTGATTGTAAATATGTATTTCGTAAGAATGTGCTATTTATTCCATGTATAAAGTTGAGTTACTTGAACATGTTTTATGATTGTTAGCAGTACAAAAAGATGGCGATCAAATGGTAGTCAGCCATCTTTCTTTTTCAGGAAGAAGGAAGACACTCAACAAAAATTCTAAATTCAAATTTGTCGACCAGAAGTAAAAATGTTAAATATCGGAATATAAAGCAAGTCTATGTTATGTTTAAAATACATATAAGTCAATATTTACTGAATTACACCACACTATAAACAACATTTTCGAATTAAGTAATTTAACAGATATTACGTAGAGTAATAAGAAAATAGTTGTTGAAAACTCACTACTTATATTGATTAACATAAGAATAATTACCTTACCTTGCCAAACACGAAGCACTTGAAATAATAGAGATATAATTGCAACAATTGCGAGAGAGCAGAAACGAGAACGAAACAATGATGCTAGTAGCTGCGCGCACGCTTATACAACACTAACGCAATATACAACAATGCAGTACGACAATAGTCAAAAACAAAAGACAGGAAGTACTAGCACACCTAAAGTCAAATCAACGGGTTCTGACGCGGTAAATTTAAACTCCCAAATTCTAAATTAATAACAAGTTACGAACAACATCCGAGAACCATGGAGCTTCAAGAACTCAAGAACTCCCTTCAGCTACATTAACACCCCCAAATCCTTAATTAACTGCTATCTAACGTAGCACACAAATTCTTCTTCAGTATCATTTAAATAAACGATGTAATAACAATTTAATTAAAACAATGTGAAGGGAATAGCTGTACTAATATAGTGCCTAAGAGTCATCGTCAACCTTTAACATTTGAGAAATATTGGATTTTAAAATACCGAGCATATCACTCTCTACTTTAGTGTAACTAAGGAATTCAAAAGTTTGGGATTCTGTATAAAATATTAATATACAGCTTACTACCTTTACCTAATGTAACAACCAAGTTAATTTTTAATTTAAATTAAAATGTATCAATTTTATTTTATTTTTATGTTTACTGCTACTTAGCTATGAGGGCTGTTCAATAAAGAACGATCACAAATTTTTTGGCCAATATACCTTTACTCATACTCATAATTTTGATGGTCCTTCTCAAAATAGTCTCCCCTGAATGCGATGCACTTGTTCCAGCGTTTCTCCCAGTCTTCAAAGACATGCTGGCAACCATTTTTTGTGAGATCCTTCAAAATCACCTCCGCAGCCTTCACCACTGCTTCTGATGATGGATAATGCCTCACACGAAGGCGTTTCTTCAAGTTAGGGAATATAAAAAAGTAACACGGGGCTAAATCCGGACCATAGTGAGGGTTAGGGATGAACATCACGTTGATTTTTGATAGATATTCAGCAACAACATTGGCAATATGCGGCCGCGCATTAACGTGGTGCAGCATCCAACCTGCTTCATGGAAATGTGGTCTTTTGCGCCTGATATGGACTTGTAATGTTTTCAGGACATCCTTGTAGTATTGTCCAGTTACTGATTGTGTGCAGGTACAACAAACTGATAAACCATTCCAAGAATATCAAAGAATGAGATGACCATAACTTTCCCAGCAGAAGCAACCACTTTTGCTTTTTGGGGGGTTTGTGAAGAAAGAGATTTCCACACTGAGCTTTGCTGTTTGCTCTCAGGATCAAAATGATGTAGCAAAGTTTCATCAGCAGTGATTGCGATTGAAAGAAACTCCGGATCTTTCTCTAACATCAACTTTAACTGCATGTTACCTCCATTGCAGCGGTAAGCGATACTGAACATGTCTGAACTTGCCTGGTTCTCAAGGAGGAAATCAGGAGTACCAAACAATGAAACTACTGCGGAGTGTTTGTTTCACATTAAGCTAACAGAATATAATAAGATTGAATTTATTGCAAACATTATGACCGTAAAAAAATTATGATTATTCTTTATTGAACATCCCCCCTATAAAAGGTTGTTCAACAAGAGTGGTTCAACTTAAATAAAACGCGTTCTACAAGTGATAGATTCTTTTTTATTTTTTTATTTTGGAACATAATGTCATTACGTGTGGAGAACATAATTTAAGAGATCGGCTCGACGTTGTTGGGTTGCACGTATACGGTTAACTCAATTTTCAGTAACAGAAGTACGTAAATTAGGTCCAATTTCACAAATAATACGTGTGATGTTATAAATAAGATCACTTACTCTCTCTGATTTGTTGGCATAAACTCGAACCCCAAGAGAATTAGTCCAACAGCATTAAATCACATGATCCCGGGGGCCAGTTAACATCACCACCACGGGAAATGAAACCTCTGAACTTCTCCTTCAAAAGATCGATTGTTTTGAGAGAAGTATGATATGTGGCTCCATCTTGCTGGAACCAGATGTTTTTAAGATTCATACCATCCAATTGAGGCCAAAAACAGTCCTTTTTTAGGGCACGGTATATTTCTCCATTAGCAGTTAGATGATACATTTTCATAATATTTTTCAAAAATTTCTACGCGTTGCTGAATGCTGTAATGTTCCATGGTTATTTGTCAATAATAACTTAACCACATGAAAAAAAAATGACTGCTATAACCCAATAACAATGGCAGCTATCACATAAAGATAGGAAACTCTTGTCGAAAGATCCTTTATTAAGTAGAAGTAATGGGCTTATTCCAGAAACATAATAATGAAATTTCATTATAAATACACTTTTCAAAACTTCCTGAATAAAGAAAACCGTTTTGTTTTACAATTTTGATTTGCTAGTATGGCTAATAGATACACTTGTTGAAACACACAACTTATTTCAAATTCCTTTGTGTGTCAATATTTATGAGAAATCTGTTACTACTTGATTCATGTTTTTAATATTGTGACTGTGGGTTCGTAAAATCAAAAGTCTTGTTTTCAGAAATTTAAAATGCTCTTTATTTCAGTAAAAAGACGCTTTGTACACCCTTTACAGCAACGAAATGACGTCACACACAAACGCAGTCCTTAAGGTGGTCTGCCACACGTTAACAAACGAAATTACCTGCCCTATACTCACAAATGTCCACACAGCTGCACACTCTATTTAACAACTGACTCACACCTTGCCAGGGTATTTAGAGCCCAGCCATTGTTTCTAGAAAGTCGCCAATGTTTCAAGGCCTTTCACGGCGGCAAGAGAAGGAAAGAATTATTCTATACATCACTCTGTTTCTTTCTCTCCCTGCTTCTGTCTTTCTCTCTCTCGGCAAGTGCCCAGCGCTCGCCTAGGCGCCAGCCGGCAGCAGCACAACAACGCCTTTGCGACAATAATCTTGTCTTTGCAGCGTAGGTAGTAGTGTGTCTGAATCACGTTCAAGAGGTCCCGAGTTCGAATCTCGGTCAAGGTAACTTATTTGGATAAGGCTTTTACCTGGTTTTCCCCTTATCTTAGGAATATCGGTTAACTCTTAAGTTCTATGGACTCTGGAAAAGTTTGAGCATCGTTCACGTCAGAGGACATTCAATAAATAAAAGCAATCACTTTTCTTTGCTATTATGCTTTCAGTAATTAATATTGGCAAGTTGTAATCATACAGCCTATAAGGAACATAAAATTATTAAATTTAATTTCTTCTGTGCATCGTAAAGCTGCTTTTTAATAGAATGATAGAGCTAAAACAGGTTCTGCCTTATGCGACAAGATAATACAACTGATTATCCTTTGTGATATTGCTGCAAGTGTGCAATTCGTTTTGTATAAGATGACAAGCCCTTTTCTGGGAACTGGGTCAGAAACAGGAGACAAAACATTCTTGGAAATAAAGTGAACAACCTTTAAGAGTGGTTTACACTTAAGTGTATAAACATTGCTTCTATGAGATGAATAGCTAATGATCATGATCATTCAGTGCAGTTAGTGCAGAATACATTATCATGCCTCGGTATTTAAACTTGTGCTACGCAGTATGCATTAATAGACTGCACTTCTGTATTGCTATCTTCGTGATACTTATAGATATTAACAGCTATAGAGGTAATTAAAAGAATTGCTTTAAAATATAATAAGTTCTGAAAACTAAATTTGCATGCTTGTATTTGTAAGGTTTTTCAACTATTTTTATTCCTAGATTACTACATAGATAATTTAAATTTAAAGATCTCCCAGACTGGAAAAATAAGTATTTAATCATTTTAATTTTTAAAGAAGTAACATATCAGTTTATATGTTTAGGCTGGGGTTTAAAACTAGAGTTTCAATAAGCCAACCCTCATTAAAAAGTGATGTGACTTTTCCATATTATGATACTTGTGTTTGAACGAGGATTACTTTGTACATATTATACAATTTGTTCCATATATATTATTTTAATATATTTGCGATCCAAATTAGTAACTTGTTGATCAGAGCTGAACAGAGTGGAACCAGAGACCATGGCATGAAACTTTCTATAAAATTCGTGAGATGTAGGAATAACTGAAACAATAACTGAACTGAAACATACAAACCAATGAAGTTTCCTTCACAAATAAGAGTCAAATTATAGAGGTAAAATTAAAAGACGTGGTTGAAACTAAAACTTTTAAGAATGCTATCAGTCATACGTTTCAACTTGCGCACAATATTTAACCAGGCATCTTATTTTTCAACCAAAATTAAAGAAATATTATTTACATTGGGTAGTTTCGAGCATAAAGTGAAGAGCTCATCAAATTGGTGGTAACCTCAATTGGAAATTATAAGTTGACTCAGAATAGTATATGTGTGTGTATCATATATACGAGGGTAGTTCAATAAAGAATGGTCATAATTTTTCGCAAAAAAAAATTCACTCTTATAATATTCTGTTAGCTTAATGTGAAACAAACACGCCGTAATGGTTTCATTGTTAGTACTTCTGGTTCGTGCCTGTGAGAACCAGGCAAGTTCAGACATTTTCAGTATCGCCTACCGCTGCAGTGGAGGTAACATGCAGTTAAAGTTGATGTTAGAGGAAGATCCGAAGTTTCTTTCAAACGTAATCACTGATGATGAAACTAGGCTACATCATTTTGATCCTGAGAGCAAAAAGCAAAGCTCAGTGTGGAAACTTGCTTCACTACCAACCCCCTAAAAAGCAAAAGTGGTTGCTTCTGCAAGGAAAGTTACGGTCATCTCATTCTTTGATATTCATGGAATGGTTTATCAGTATGTTGTACCTGCACATACATGAGTAACTGGACAATACTACAGGGATGTCCTGAAAACATTGCAAGTCCATATCAGGCGCAAAAGGCCACATTTCCATGAGGCAGGCTGGATGCTGCAAAACGATAATGCGCGACCGCATATTGCCAACATCGTACTGAATATCCTGCAAAAATCAATGTGAACTGCAACCCTCAGCCTCCCTATAGTCCGCATTTAGCCCCATGTGACCTTTCTCTATTCCGTAACTTGAAGAAACGCCTTTGTGGGAGGCATTATCCATCATCAGAAGCAGTGCTGAAGACTGCGGAAGTGATTTTAAAGGATATCTCAAAAAATAGTTTCCAGCATATCTTTGAAGACTGGCAGAAACGCTGAGAAAAGTGCATCGCATTCAGGGGAGGCTATTTTGAGAAGGACATCAAAATTATGAGGATGAGTAAATGTACGTTGTCGAAAGAAAAAAAAAATTGTAATCATTGTTTATTGAACAGCCCTCGTATGTGTATATACAACATATATATCGTATATGTATGTATGTATATATATGAGCTGTATATATACACACAACCCCTTAGAGAAAAAAAAGTGAGCAGCTATAAGACACAAAGTTGGCCAAAGTAGCTCAAATGGTTAGAGTGGCTGGACGGAAACCAGAAGATCCGTGGTTCAAATCCCGGCTATGACATTGAATTTTTCAGTCTGGCTCTACCCTTTCACAGAATAGAGTGTTTCAGTTTTTATGTGTGAGCATAAATGTCATAAAATCAAGTAAACCTTAGCAATTGGAAGCTATATTACAATGTGCGTAATACATATTTCGTATTTCTATAAAAAGAAAAAAAGAAAAAAAAAATGTCTGGGATTCGAACCTTTGTAGGTCTAGCTCTTACATACTTGTCTATAACCGCTCTGCTATGAGTGCACGTTTAGTAACTAAACTCAATTATGAGTCAATTATGAGACTCAAATTTTCGCACACAGTATATGAAAGAAAAGGAAGAATTCCCTATATGAATGTGCACGAAACATATGAAACAATACACAATGTGTGGACATCCTCCTTATGAAAGGATTCAGTAAGACGAAGATAAATAGATAAACTACATTATATACATATACATATATACAGTTGAAACTCGTTAATACGTTATTCACTTCTACATTTTTCGCACAATTTTCTCTTAATTTTAGGGACCAGCCGTTCTCCATTAAAATGGTGCTCAGTTATACGTTTTCTCGGTAATGTGTCACTGCTTCTGATCTCCGTACAGAAAATTCACCCATTTATACGTGGTTATTTTTTTCCCCTTTTTCTTTTTTAAGCGTACGGTGGTATTCTTGCTTTGGATAGTTTCGGAACTTCCTGATTTGCGGTTTTCATTGTCACTTGTCACATATTGTCACTTTGTCGTCATATCGTTCCAACAATCTATTAACCTTGGTTCCAATAGTCACTGCTCTGCTTTAAGTCGAGTATTGCCAGTGCGCTGCTTTCATTGTGATTTATTCTTTCATTGTCGTCATTTCGTTCCAACACTTATCTATTTCAAGTGGAGTTTCGAGTTACAAACAGGAGAGGAAACATGTGTGAATATCAACCAACAAGGAAGAAAACAAGAAAATCCTTAACTTTATGTGAAAAATTAAAAATTCTGGATGAGACTAAAAACAGTCCTAAAGAAACGAAGAAGAGTATTGCTGAGCGTTTGGGCCTACCTTACTTGATACCGAAAACCATAGTTTATGCTAATGCCAGAGGTTTTACTCCCATTAGTCCTGGACCCGTAGGACGAAGGACCCGGGCCTCCTTCGAACAGGGAGTTAGCAAGCTGTCCCAAAAGGGCGCCCGGCACCACTGTGGGGCTTTCCATAGGGCAAGACCTAGAGACTAACAAGGCCCCCTCCATCTGGTCCTGTGGACTCAAGACGGATGGAAGTGGATACGCCACTTACGCGCGCCAACTCCAAAATGGGAAGGCTACTGATAGGACCTCGGTGGGTGATCTAGCACACCTTCTACTAGCTATGCTGGCTAGTACGCGGGAATATTAATGGCTTCCCTCAACCCCGTCCGGAGACGTACCCGATCTCCCACGGGTATTGGGAACCACTGCCCCCTCGAGTCCAACCCAATCCGAACAACTCCCCATCAGGGAGGGGCTCGAATGTCCGGCCCGAGGTTCCTCTAGTAACGTCAGAGGTACCACGAGTGCTAGGTTTCCGCAGCGCCCGCACCACGGCAGCTGAAGGGGATGGATCCCCTCCCCTACTGAAAACCATAATAAAAATGAAGAGGATATACGGAAGGTATCAAGGTCTGGATGTAGCTGTCAAAATGTAAAGAGAATACAAACACTGCGTTTTGCCTATTTATAATAATGTCTTATAGTCTGGTTCAATCAACATCGTCAGAAAAACGTTCCCATCGATGGAAAAATGTTACAAGAGAAGGCACTTAGATTTTGCAAAGCAGGTTAACATGACGGATGACTTAAAAGCTTCTGTTGTTTGGCTCCAAAAGTTTAAGAAAAGATACGACATAAGTGGCCGGAGAATTTGTAGAGGGGCCAATAGTACTTACAATAATCAACTAGTGTATGGGTGTACGGAAAAATCGAAAAGCAGACATAAATTGAAGACTTTTTAAAGCCATGTGAAGTGCAAAGTGTATACACTAATTTTATTTGTGTAATTAATTAGAAGAGAAAATCAGTTACACGTTTTCTCATTTATACATTATTTTAGTAGTCTCCCTTGAAAAATGTATAAGTGAGGTTTCACTATATATATATAGTTACATTAGATTGACGTAGTCTTCACGACGAATTAACTAGGTCTTATATCAAATAAAGTCATTAGATTACTTCACAGCTTACACCTTCAAAATACCCTCAAAAACATTAGCAACAATAAAAGTATTGAGATGCTGGATAGTAACTTTGCCAGCGCCAAATTTTCCGGATGTTTGCCCCTAATTAGCGAGTCTTGGCCATCTGTGATACCGTGTTAACGACCAAGATAAGGCTAGCTCGCCAAAACAAGGTGTTTGTAAGCAGTAATCGGTTTTTAATGCCCTAGCTTTATCACCAATTCTGTATTTTGCGTGCTGGTTGCGATAAGTTCGTATTCAGAAAATAAAGTTTACGTGGTCTCGTTAGGCAACACTGTGCAAGGAACTCTCTTGGGGGCATATTCACACAGCGCAACGAATCAACAGTATCTGTACAGCCCACAAATGACCGCCCGCTGAGCATCTAAGTTATTTACAGCTTTTAACCTAATGGCGGAAAAGACACTGACAGATGCATGCTTTTTCACGAGTATCACACAACTGATTTTTATCTAAATCGCTAGTTTCTTTTGTTAACCCTTCTTAATACATTTCATAAATTACCGTTTCTATATCAACACAAGTGCTGATAGATTTTAGACAAATGAGTAGAGATTAAATGGTTCTTTCTGCGATGTAACCAGTGGCATATGAACATCATTACGCTTGAATTTGTTTTGCATCAGGTGTAAACCGAGTTGTGTAATTACCTATGAACAGTGTACTAGTTGATACAGTACTTTATCCGCAACGTTTTAACAATGACCACTTGCTTACGTTATCTGCGTGATACTAAGGTTTATTTATGAAGAGATGCATTGTGACTCAATGTAAACCAAAGCCTGGATAATATCATTCCATTTATGACACTAAAATTACTCTACAAATAACTAAGGTAACGATATTAATTTGTTTACAGCAACAATACAGTGATATACATCAGGGGTTGTGCATAAAGATGAATATACCGAAGAAATTGAGCTGACCCAAAATAACAGCATTAGATCAGTAGAAAACATTTTTTCCTGGGTAAGATTCAGGCGGTTAAAATTGGTTAAGAAGGCCAAATATCAACAATCCATTTCACGACTAAAATCCAATATTAAAGCTAAAATCGAAAGGATATTAGTTGAGATTAATCCTTGTTACCTATATAACTAAATTAGTGTTGATTTCAATGCTGATATTACCACAAATTATAGCTTTTTTGTGTAATTTACGTCCTTTAACTTTTTAAGTCATATCGGACGATGTATGGAATGGGTGAAATGATGATGGGCCCAGGGTCTATGGAGCTTAGAGTTACCCGTCATTCGTATTTTAGGATAAGGGAAACCCTCGGAAAAACCTTATCCAGGTAACTCACCCTGACCGAGATTCGAAATCGGGACCTCTTGAACGTGAGGCAGACATGCTACCTTCTACGCTACCGAGGCGGACAACTATAACTTTGTAGATTATATAACATAAAGCATGCTGAAAATTAGTTTGTCATGCTGATACGAAATGTAATAAGATCACACTTTTAGATTTGCTTTTTGTAAAAATAATCAAGTTTTAGAAATTTAAGTAAAAGTTTTATCAATATATGGTACCATAGCATTGGCTAGTAAGATCATTGAATTTATAAAGGAACGACAGGAAGATAAATAAAATAATAGCAATAAATAAGTCCCTATATTAAAAAATGCATGATGTAAGACAGTTAAATTGAAATGTGACACAGTTGAAGCTAATAGTGAGTTCTGTGTTAAGGAAAAGTAATCAGTTAAGTCAGTATAACTAAGGCAAGAAAGCTCCGGGAGATCAAGTAAACAGGAATACATTAGCTCAAGACGCTCTTGGTACTTACTCACGTTCAGAAATCACAGAGAATTGCACGTAGACAGAGCTAGCTCTGACAATTATAAAGGGAATGAAATTTTTAGAATTTAACAAGTCGCAGGGCAGCAGATGCGAATAAGAGGCTTAAAATTTGGAAAGATAAATAGGAATTTAGGTGGACACTTCTGATAAGGACTCATGTTGATGAGAGTGTGTATTCCTAACGTTTGCATCATTCCTTTAGTGTCCTTCAGTCTTAGGGAAATGCTTTACTCTGATCGATTATCAGTGGTAGAGCCTAAAGACCGCGCTTGAGTTATACATTTTTTAAGTTCACCATAAACAGATTCTCTGATTAAAATTTCAGCCATGCACAACTAATGTTTTTAATTGATATTATAGAAATGCTTATTTCAAACCACAAGTAATTAGAAGTTATAACAATAAAACAAATATTTGTTACCGACACTGTCAGTTACCAGCATCATATTATTGCAGCTGGTGAACCTGAATTTTGTCCATCAAGAGCTCTTTTACATTCCAGTAATCTACTTATATGCGACTGTCGCTTTTAAGCACACTTAAAACAATCGACGGACTTAAACTCGTGATCTTGAGATAGTAGGCCAGCACCAAATCATCTGAATCACCAGCGCTGATGACCATGTAGTTGAGCGCCCTTACATATACATCAACTGAGTCACCAGACCGACTCACTCTGTGAAATGTTATCAAATAGAAACAAGCGAAAATGCTTTATTGTAATGTAGACAAGCATTTGATTTCTGAACTTTTATTTATATTCTCTTTCATTTGTTTTCCAGAAAAATATGCGAAGTGGATCTATACAGCATGATGTTTAGTTTCCCTGTTAGAGTAACCGTACTTGCATAAAGTCCCTGGCAATGGCAGTGATTCCAGTAGGCGAGCCGGCCAGCCGTCATATGCGCAAACCTGGCTGCTCCAAAGTCAGCGTGTTGTTGGTTACAGTCGAGTAAAGTACTGTAGAGGACTAAGCTGTGTGTGGTTGTGGGATGCCGAGAAGTCAGTTACAGTAAGGTGGATAAGCTGGTGTCGTGTGAATACTGGCATAAACAGACATTCTTACGTGAGATTGTTATTATTTCTTACACGAGAGAAGCAGACGATGATTTGTATAGCATCACAGAGTCTCCCCAATTCCCTTAAGGTAGTGCACCGTCACATCCTCTATGACTCTCACTGAACTTCATGGGACTCGCTTCTAAGCTAAGCTACTTTATTTTTAAGGATTTTATGGAAGTATGGCTACGCTTTTTCTACTTATACACCAAGAGTGAGTAGAAGAAATATAGTTCCTGAGGTTGCAGGTTCCAACCCGATGAAGGGCGATGGTTTATTTCGGGATTAAAAATCCATGGCAAGGCTTCCTTCGGGAAGAAATTCGTTGACTTAGGCCAAGTGTATAAGAAAATTCCGCTGAGCAAAATTAAGCACAATAGTTAAAGGGCATACATAAATAAAAATCAAAAGCGAAAGTACTGCGATCTATCAAAAAATAGATCGAAAATTCGTTAGAACTTAAAAAATGACATTTAGAAAATAGACCGCGTGTGACCGTTATCTATGAATAGCGGTAACTAACTAAAAGTTAAATAACAATGCATCTTCCAGGAATGAAAAATTAACATTCTTAAGAAAGTTCCCAAAAAAACTATACTACCTTTACACGAATAATTTTTCAACAGTTTTTATTTTCTTAAAATTACAATAATGTATGTTTAAATATTGTAAGTTTATTATCAAATAAAATGCACATCTTGAATTTTCTGATAACAGCCACTTCATTCTAAATTACTTTTGTATAGTTGGTGAACTGTGAATAGTTGATAAAATGGTACTACAGAACATTTGAAGAAAGTCTGTATACCCTTATACTGATAAGTGTTGAATGATACAAAACGCACCTTTCTTAGGAATAGCTTTTATGTGTAGCATAAACCATTCCCAAGTTATATGTTCGAATTGTTTAACATTTCTGTTATTCTTTTGAAGTTGATGTTCAGTTGTTTTCTGCGAAGATCTGCAAAGGTTTACCTCGATTAAAACATTGTCTGTTTACCCACTAATAAACAACAGAAGAAGAGAATGTCATGTAAAACACATGACTTTCAAAATCGTAACTTAGGGTCACACTCTAAACACATGACTAGTTTTTTTTTTTAATGTCTGTATGCTTAAAATAAAATGTGTAGCTCAGTCGGTAGAACACAGGTCTCCTAGATGAGGGGTACAAAGTTTGATTCCAAGCTGCGGTTGGGGAAAGTATTCTTCGCTATATATCTAGCGAAAAGTATTCTCTGACATCCCCAGAGTCTGCAAATGTGTATAATCTAATGTATAAAACCCAAAAATAGACAATGGTATACAAATTAACAGCGTTGCATTAGACAATATGTGCCAAAGATATATAAAAGAACCACAAAGAGTGTAAATATGAATTAAAAGCCCGCCTCGGTAGCGTAGATGGCAACGTGTCTGCCTGACGATCAAGAGGTCCCGAGTTCGAATCTCGGTCAGGGTGCGTTACCTGTATAAGGTTTTTCCGGGGGTTTCCTTTATACTTAAAGACGAATGTCGGGTAGCTGTGAGCTCCATGTACCCTGGACACATTTGAGCATCATTTCACCCACTTCATTCACCGTGCGATATGACAACGTTCGAGGACGTAAAATTAAAAAAAAAATGTTATATGGATGCAAAATAAGTTGATAGAAGGATATCTTATAAGAACAGTTTGTAGAAAATGAGTAATATAAGTCAGGTGAATGCAGCAATTAGAATTTCCAATTCCAGACGTAACCTTAGTTTAATATATAAAAATAAGTGGTTTTGGGATGGCTAATATATATCTACCTGGAAATTTCAAAGAAACCTGGTCAAGTATTCGCACATCTTTTTCTATAAGCCCTAAGGGGGTGGGAGTCTCATTGAGAACGGTAGAGTAACGAAAGGGTATGGAGCTAATAATGATGAAAATGGTTCAGAAATATCCTCCCCCCCCCCACAAATAAAACAGAAGCGCTTCTAAGCAGGTATAGATGTCAACGACCTTTGCCTACCTCCTTCCCATATCCTCTGGTAAAGGTGGGGTTGCCGAAAAGTTCCCTGTGTTTCTCTCCAATTTCGCATAGTTTACCTCTTCTGACAGCACAAAAGGGTGAGAAGATGTTATCCTCCTGGGTTAGAGGCTATCCCCTTTTTTTTTTTTTTCTTCTTCTTGTAATATAAGACATTCAGCACTACATTCTGGCTCTCTACCTAACGTTTGTCCTTTGCCTCCATTAGCTTTTTTTCCTCTTCTGGTTCTAAACGTTTACACGTTTGCATTAAGCAAATTACTATGTGTAAGTACATTTCTATGTGAATTAATACCAAAAGTTATCTGCGAGAATTACAGAGGAATGGTCTGCTTAATGCTATATATAAAATATATGCTAAAATAATAAATACAAGATTAAGGTATATCCGGGAAGCAATATCTAAAGTAGAACAAAATGCCTTTCGTAGAGGAAGATCTACTTTAGATAATATATTTATAATAATCAGATATTCGACAAAAGAAGAGAGTAGAACTTACCAACCTAGATTTCCAAAAAGCTTTTGACAATGTAAATAGAGAAAAACTGTGGAACATAATAGAAGAATATGGATACCTCAGACATCTAATTAAAGTAGTGTGAAGCCTATATGAAGATTCAAATATAGTTATAAACCCAGGCGAGGAAAATTACAAGCTGTAACAATAAATAAAGGAGTCAGAGAAGGGTGTGCATTAACTCCCGTTTTCTCGTATATGTATGTATTAATGACATTTTTTCCCCAAAATGGAAGCAGATTTTTAACAACAAATAACCATAGATAAAGTCCTTATTATATGCAGACGATGTGGTATTAATACAAAGCAGTGAAGATGACGATGAATACTAAAAGTTTCTGAATATGACTTTCTCTACAATTCTTCAAGCCGTTATTATTCTTCTATTTCGTGTTAATCCAAATAAAATTTTACATACATTTCCTTATTGTAAACAATATCCCGGAAATGATTAACGACACAAAAAATAAGTTATTTTATGTGAAGTATATGCCTTAACAAGATCAATGTTCTTTATGTAGTAAGCCTATTGTTAAAGTTAACAGTTGTGCAAAACTTATTGAGCATGAATTGGACTTTTAGAAGTTACTCTCAGAAAATTAAAGAGATGCATTTCGTTTGTCTTAAAAAATAAGTTAAACTCATGTGTTTAAACAATATTGTTGCAACCATTTTTGAAAGAATCATAATCTTTTAAACTTTATTTGTTAAGGGTAGTTTAAGTTGTGGACAGTTTTTTGAAAATCATATCGTATCACCGACCGATGGCTGGCTGTATAAAATCAGAAGGTTTTTGCCGCGTGCCCACCCGTTAAGGGTTTCACCGTGGGATGTTGTAGGATGGGTTGTGGGTTTTAGATTAACATTTTTTTTGCAAGGTAATAAATTATTTGTACCTTAGGTTGAAGGAATGGATGCAAAACCTTGCACACTGGTGTTCTAATTTTTAAATTTGTTAGGGTGGAAACATTTTGTTGCCAAACAGCTTAGAAGTATTATGTGGAGCTCAGCATTAGCTGCTGTTAGGATTAGCACCTGGGTTATCTCGGGTGCCCGCAAGCCATGCGAGGTACCCGGAACAGCCTGAAACAGCGTCTAGTGGGGGTCATAATCTCCCAATGATCTAACAAGGGCGCTTCTATGATTAGGTAAAGTAGCGTATAATTTTAATGCCCGACGCCTAATTTCATCCTCCACGTAAGGAAGACCCGAGGCTTTGTGAAGCAACCTGGTAGGAAAATATATCCTAGGAGATGCTGAGCTTGAGTACCACTGGTGGGACACTGCAGGAGCCCGCCTCTGTAGTATAGGTGGTAGTACGTCCACCTCACGTTCAAGAGGTCCTGAATTCGAATCCCGGTTTGGATGAGTTATCTGATAAGTTTTTGCCTAGGTTTTCCCTTATCTTGAAAGATAATGTCGTTGTTGAATGAAGTTCTATGGACCCTGGACTCATTTAAATATCATTTCATCCATTTTATTCATCGTCCGATATGACTTAACGTTGGATGGCGTTTATTTAAAAAAATGAGCTGTTTAAAGAAGTAGTGAGCGACCCTTTTTACGAAGCAGGTCTCTGGTATTTATGGAAATACTCTTTCCTTTGAGAAGGAGCCGCACCATCTATTCGACTCCACCAAACGCCACGAAACCTGGAACCACGCCTAAAAGTTGAGAAGGGAACGGAATAAAAGGAAAATGGTGGAAAGGAAACTTAAGATAAGAAAGCACACCAACCTGTGTTTACCGAATAGGAAAGACGAAGAAATTCCACGCCCTGAGGGTAGTCAACCAATCGAAATCGAACCTACTTCTCCGAATTTGGATCTCAAAAAAATCCGTTTCACGTGCAATTTCTATATCCCATTTTTGGGGGAATACAGACGTACCTGTAAAGAATGTGAGAAGGAGGGTACCGGGTTGTCTGAAGAGATGAGAGATACCCACCAATTATGTTCTAATTATTGGAGTGATAAGGATAAATGATTAACTTTCTATGGGTAAAATGACATTGAAAATAATAAGAGCTACTGGATATTATCTACAACTACCATAGCAATGGCTTGACATAAAATAAATGTCATTAATATTTTATGTTAATTATAGTGTCTATTTCGTCTTGGTGCTCGTAAATATAATGGTATATATGGTCATAGCATCCATAAGTCAAGTAAACTAAGCGCGACAAAATTGTTATTTCCTGATTTAGATTCAAACGTAGTTATTGATCAAGAATTCACTCATTGTCAAAAGTAAGCATGCACATTCTTATGTAGCTTTTCGCTGTATTTGAATCCGTGATGAAGATTGCATCTGTGCATGATCCAGTCCCCTCACGTCTCCTCGACCACTTTCCCGCACAATCTGCCAAAGACTGAAGTCAATATGGAGGCGGATATCTTCGTGTTACGCAGAAATAAAAAGTTATGTTCCGAGTGGGGAGGGAATAGCTTGGAAATTGTTCACAAGAAGTTACTTTCGTCTTTAGAAACAAACGCAAACTAGACTTCCATGCCACAAATTCTTATTTTCTAAAGTTGAGTTAGGTTGAACGTTCTGCGATGAACCAGAGAAAGAGTTTATGAATTCGATATTCACACATACACACACACACACACACACACACACACACAAACACACACACAATGGGGATTAGGATACAGATCTCTAAGCACGATCTATGAAGGAGCTATAGTTCCAGCGATGACATATGGCTCACCAGTGTGGATAGAAGCCATAAAGAAATACAAGAACATTATTAAGTACAGAAGAGTGCAGAGACTAATTAATATAAAAATTGCTAAAGCATACCGTACAGTTTCATATGAGGCTTCATCTGTAATAGCTGGTACGCAACCTCTACAAGTAACCATAGAGGGAAAGGTAAAGACTTATCTGGCATCAAGAGCTAACAATGAGGAATATGACGCACCAGTAGAAATGCGACACTGGAGACACCTCGCACAAAATTGTTTCAATTTATGAGACAGACAATAACAGTACATACGCATTTGAAATATACACAGACGGCAGCAAAATGGGAGACAAAGTTGGCGCAGCGGCAGTATTTATAAACGGCATGTGGACCCATAAGTTAAAGTTCAAGCTGCATGCTCGATGCTCAAATAACCAGGCAGAGCAGCTTGCAATTCTTGAGGCGCTGAAGAAACTAAAGGAACTAGAAAATGAAGGGTACGCTGATAAACAAGTTGCATTGTTCACTGATAGCAGCATAACACTGATCTCCTTAAAAACAACTCGAAACACAATTACCTGACTGAGGCAATCAAAGCTAAAATCCTCGACCTGAGAAAATCAGACTGGGTGCTGCATTTTGGATGGAAGAAAGCACACTCGGGCATATATGGCAATGAAATAGTAGACAGACTAGCAAAAGAGGCTGCTGGGGAAGATCGTGAAATACAATATAATAAAACACCTAAAGAAGTCCTGATAAGCATGGAGAGAGACACTGGACTGAACGCATGGCAACTACAATGGACAGCAGCAAGGAAAGGAGCCATCACCAAAGAATTCTTCCCATCCGTGAGAAATAGACTAAAACAAGAACTGCCCATAAGCCAAGAGTTTAAAGCAATTGTCACAGGACATGGAAAGCTCCGTTCATACTGCCACCATTTTGCTTTACTAGATAGCCCAGTATGCAAATGTCAAGAAGAGGACCAAACAGTAATATTCCGATGTCCAATCATTAACAAAGAACAGAAATGATCAGGAAAATAAAAAGCAGACAATGCGCGTGGCCCATTACCAAAGAGGAACTTATTAACACACATCTAATATGTTTCGTCAAATGTGTTAAATCAATAAACTTCACAGATATAGAGTAGGCAATGAAGCATAAAAATTCAATAAAACTGCTAATTATTTGCAACTATTTTAATAAGAATATTGTAAAATATTGTAGGAAACATTTTAATACAAATACAAGATATGTAAAATCATTGTAAAATTATTGTAAAAGTTGTATATAATGTAAATAAAATAAGGCATGTAGTATTCCTAAGGAATGGGGCATGCCAGGTGAAAAATAAAATAAAAAATAAAAAAAAAAAACCACACACACAGTAGGCAAGCAGTTTGCACCCAAACCTAAGACTTCTTTATGTCTCAAATTAAGCACACACTCTTGCAGCAGCGAAATGAGGCAGACTGGACTGGACTACATGTGGAGGGGATTCGGCATGGAGGTCCAAATTTGGTCTATTATACCTATGCCCTAAAGTGCGGCACACCCGGGAAGAAGGATGAGGCCAGAGGAGACGAGGGCGGACGTTTCAAGGAGCCATGACCGTAAACAGCCTACCAGACTGAAGGACCGTCCTATCGCAGGAAGAAGGTTTATAGTTGAATATCATCTTACCATGCACCGCCGAGACACCTTCCGACACTTGTATCCTCAAAGAGACCACTAGATGAGAGTAAAATGATGAAGAAATCTAATTTCTGTTGTTAATTATTTTAAGAAAGCAAAAGAGGCGCATCCACCTCTTTTTGACCCTTGCTTGGTGTCTGGGGTTTTTATGGCTGCTTTAACCACGAAGAAACTGTCTTAATGTGAACGTAGACTTCTTATCTTCCAGATATTCTTTTTGTGTACCTTTTTTAATAAATGGTGAAAATATTTATAGTAATATGACGGTAGGTAGCACAGACTTTTAAATTTTTTTGTGACAGCGTCAGAAAATACCCCAAGTATACAATATGTGCTTTTCTATGTAATATTACAAATTTAAAATATTAATTAAACCTTGGCAACAATGCACCATCTGGACCTTCATTTGTATGTCAACTGTTGTTGCAAATTCGTAGGCACGTGTGCTGTTGTAACAAATTATTATAAAATACAAACACAGCCATTGCTAGACGTGAGAAAATAAAAACAAATCTGAAGTGATAATATTCTACAACTCAACAGTCAGGTGTTAATACTGTTGATAAGATGGCTAGGCACTATTCAGTGAAACGCGGAACAACGTGGCCATTTGCTCTATTTCTTGTTATACTTGACTTAGCGTGCATCAATGCCTACATTCTCTAATGTATATTTTTACATCAAATGAGAGGTAACAATGCTAGAAGAGAATTCCTCTCAGAAATTGGAAAAGAGCTAGTTGGACCTCAAATCGAGAGACGAATTCTTTCCTCCCGATGCAGAACACAACACATTCGTTCAGCAATAACTCAAGCTGGTTTCAAGCATCTTTTAAATGGCAACCAAAAAGACCAAGATGCAGATGTTCCAAAACTGAAATGAAAAAGATGTGATTCCTGTCCAAGGTCAAAGGACAAGAAAATGAATAAATGAGTGTCACAAATTTATCTGCAAAAACTTGCAAGAGTAAAAGTGTTCTGCAATGAGTATTCATCATTTCAAGTGAAAAATGAGTAGAAGTTTATTTATAACAGGATTTTTTATAAAGTGATGGTGCACATCTTAATAAAAAATTAATTTCGTTTCGAATGAATTCCCTGAGAACATCAATTGTCCCTGGCCTATTCTTGTACACTATTTTTAGAAACCCCCACAAAAAAAAAGCGGTGAGGTTAGGTTAGGGGATCTGGGGACCCACAGACCTTTTGAGATTATTCGATTATCAAAGAAACTGATTACAAGTTCCATGGTGTGATTTGATGTATGACACGTTGCTCCATCTTGCTGAAAATAACGTTCTCTCAATTGGATATCATCTCCGTAAATCTTCAGAGAATATGTAGAGACGAGTGCAAACATGTATAGATGCTGGTGGAGGACACTTCCAACATTTTCTCTGAGATGTAAATAATGTAATGTAATCTCCAAATTGTGTATTATATTCTCCCAAAGTTGCACGTGTGTCCTATTATTGGTTCATAAGTTATGTTCTATTTAAATGGTTCAGGTTTATATGGATCGCACCTTTGCAGGTGAACTTCATGTACATTTTTCGATAGAAAAATTAGCCAATTAGTCAATGTATTATTTTTTGGTCTATATTAGAATCATAAGATATTTCGCACGCAATTTCAAAGAGTGGTTCATGGTCCAAAGCTTCTTTATTGACCCCTTGTAATTGGTTTACCATAAGTTATTTACAGAAGCCGTTACACTGTATTAACATATATCTTTACTTCAGGAACACGGAAACGAAAGGAATGAAATAAAAAACACAGTCCCTTTCTCTCAAAAACACAATTTTAAATAACAAAGAAACTTCTTCGCAAATATTTTTATGAATTTAATATTTTTATGAATTATTGTGTTTGAATTGAATTCTTTATCATCCACTTCTAACACTGTCGTGTGATTGTTTCGCTGTGTATGATTTCTGTACTCAATCGCCACCTGTTATTTCCACTCGGCATTCCATCTTGTATTATTCATAACGGAACAGACTCGTGTATTAATCAGAGATTATACCGATGGCTCCTGAGTTCTGGAGCACCTGCTGGCAAACACTTGCTAATATTCTGGTAAGAGGTCATCGCACTTTAATACTAGCAGTTGCATCACTAGCAGGATGATCTGGGAGAAACAACTCCTCCCTTCTCCCCAAATACAATTTTCCGGTGCAAAATTTGTTTTTAAAGGTCAACTATTTGGAATCCATGGTTTTTAGTCCATAAATGGACACAGTAAAAGAGCCTATGACTGATATATTGTAATCAAAATCAAGGACTCACAAATAAACATGTAGATTTTATTTTTGTGAATATGTAAGATGTTTTAATATATTAAACGCCTTATTTTAATTATTTTATGCGCTCTTTCAGCTTAAATTACTTTTACTGTTTGCTAATCATTTGAAGTTTTCACAAGAATCCCTAAGATGATAAATTTTGGGAGCATTGTTGCGGCCGAAGCAAGTGCACCGCGGAGATAAAAGGCTTGCCGAAACAGATAAAGTTAGGTGACTGAAAGGTTCGTGTTTCGTCTGGTAATTTCTGTAACAGTGAATAGGGAACATTCTACAAACATCTAGAAATACGAGTGAGCTATAGAAAGGAGACGCGATTGCCAGTTAGAGACAGAGTGGTAATCGGAACTGAATCGAGTGCCTGCATCTGTGTTTTGAAAGTGAACGCTTTTGTTTGTGGACGGCGAACTTGGAGGATTGTAATTGTGTATGTGGTTGTGTATGTGACGTAATTCTGCTACTGTAAGGGTTGACCAAAGTGTGTTTCTACGGTATTAGACAACATTTTGATTTTCTGCAAATTGACTTTTAATTCCACGAACCCACAAAGTCACAATAAGTTATCTCCTTTAAGTTATTTCTTCAAGTTTTAAGAAAAATCAAAATTACAAATTCAATTTATTTACTAACAAGTGTAAGAAGTAAGACTATATGCTGAATTTTTTAATTAGTATTTTATTTACACACAGTAACCATTTAAAACATTTAAAATTTTATTTCAAACTTTAAAAACTGTAACACAAGGAGATTTTTCTGTAGGTTATTAAAAGCAAAGCATATTTTATCTCAGCAACTGCTCAAGTAACTGGCCAAAATATTTGGAAATTTGATATAGAATATAACAGTTGAAACAGAAATTATGGATCGTTTGAATAAATTAATACTTACTAGAAATTAAATATGAATATTTTTTGCATTTGTGTTAAATTTTAAAGGTTTGGCTATAGATTATGGGTACGTGGTGATTATGGATACGTTAGTGACGACAAAGTTACTATCCAAATTTGCCAGTTATGATATGCTGCTTAGAATTCTTGGAATATAAGAGAGTATATTTATAAATTTATAGAGAGACTTTAGGATGGAAAGCAGAAGGTTTCAGTAATGTAGAAATGAAGCGACAACATGGTATTAGAAGCTAGTAGTCGGGGTTTTAGGGTTATTATTAGCAAACGAGGAGGCTAATAGGAGAATTTTGGTAACTGAGAAACACTTTCTGGGCAGAATCTTGGACACTTCTGCTCTGAACGACGGTGGAACTTCTCACTTAAAGTAAACATTTTTATTAAAACGCTTCAAACTCAGATTCTGGTGTCATCCTTACAATGATTACACACCCATGCATACCCTGAGGTAGGTTTCTCTGGAGCAGCATTAAACCAGAAATGATCTGTTAGAAATGGAGCAACATCATGAGGCAGAACACATCGCTTCATAGTTAAAAGAAATCTGTTTAAGAAAGACTTCCTTATTTATAGATTGGTCTCGTTAGTAATAATAATGATGACGATGATGATGTTTCTATGTCTTGCAGAATATGTTTAAATCAAGGAACGTCAGTAGGAATACTAAAATTAAAATATATACAACTGGACTGAGACCAATAGTAGTTAAGAAGATATTCATAGGAAAGGTGGATGGCAGAAGGAGAAGAGGAAGACCCAGGAAAATATGGGTAGATGATGTAGAAGATGACTTGAGGAAGTTGGGGGTTAAAGACTGGAGAAGAAAAGCAGAGGACTGAGTAGAATGGAAGAGGGTGTTTAGGCAGGCCAAGGGCCTACATGGCCTGTAGTGCCAACTATCATAATCATCATCATTATCATCATCATCATCATCATTATCATCATCATCATCATGCCCGTCTCGGTAGCGTGGTGGTAGCATGTCTGCCTCACGTTCAAGAGGTCCCGAGTTCGAATCTCGGTCAGTGAGTTACGTTTATAAGGTTTTTTCCGGGGTTTTCACTTATCGTCAAAGACGAATGTCGGATAACTCTAAGCTCTATGGATCCTGGACTCATTTGAGCATCATTTCATACATTCCATTCATAGTCCGATATGACAACGTTGGAGGACGTAAAAGAAAATCATCATCATCAATAATAATGATAATAATGGTAATGATAATGATGATAATATTACTACTAATAATAATTAATAATAATAACAATTAGGAATATAAAGGCTTAATCTCCACTCTCTTGCGTGTAGTCTTAGAGGGAATAAGAATCTTTTTTTTAATTTACGTCCTTTAACTTTTAGGTCATATCGGACGATGAATGGAATGGGTGAAATGAAAACTCCGAAAAAACCTTATCCAGGTATTTCACCCTGACAGAGATTCGAACTCGGGACCTCTTGAACGTGAGGCACACATGCTACCATCTACTCTACCGAGGCGGGCAATAAGAATTGTATTTTAAAATTTAGGCATCATTATTAAAATGAAATCTATTTTAGTGAATGAGAAAGAGAGCACATTCATCTATTAAAATATTCTTTACTAGCCCTTACGGTCAGAAGTAAATCCAGTTCTATACTGCCCAAATGTATAACAAACTTACCTTCCTTGATGGACACAAAAGAAAAGAATCTTTCTATCCCAAAAAGATTTTAAAAACATTTTACTGCCTGAGTGTTCATTCGGGACTGACGCACTAGCAGACTCAATTGTATGCGTTTGAATGCTCTGTTAGAAATAGCTCTTAATAGCTGAAAATAGTTTGTGTTTTGTTTGTCCATTTTTTCGTTTTACATGATCCTTATTGTCTAGATTTTGAGCTCTGTTTTTCGTGCCCTCTGCTGTATTAATACGTACCTACAATACATATTGGATATTCGACCAGAACAAAATAGTCTAATCCGTAGTGTTGAGGTACATATTTGAATGCACTAAGCATGTAATAGATATTCTCACTGTAAATACGAAATCAACCTTTGACTCCACCCAGTGGGCATCATTGGGTATGACTTGCCTGAAAACAGTTCAGGGACACAAAAACAAACCAATGGACGAGGTTTCTCAGTGTAAAAGTGAATGTTCGCGTCTTCACTAAACAATACCTAGTTTAATGTTGAAACAAATTCAGTTTCAAAATATTTTATGTTTTATACAAAAGTATTTTCAGTTTGAGGATAGGAGAGTATCTGTTTCTTCTTGATGGATCTATGGCAAGTATGTGACCCTAAAAAGGGAGTACTGGATTTCTCCTGAGGTTTAAGAATCATAGAAGCCGATGATGATATGATACGATAAAGTTTCAGAGCCGTCATCGCCTCAAGGTCAATAGTGTTTTTCAGCACTGTCAACGCTGTTCCCCTCGCGAATCGTGACATGGGGCGGAGTTTTCTAAATTTGGTATCCTCTCACGCCGCGCGCGGTTCCCAGCTTGGCCCAGCAGGGGAATGCATTATTCAGAGAACGAACCCTTTTTGCTAACAATGACCCTGCACCCCTCGCCAAGCAGCTGGTGACCGTTCACGAAACAATCACATCGTATACGCACTCATTACGAAGTAATGCAGGGGCGATATTGATAGGGCGCCAAGGTTGACACCATCTGGGTCATGTCGCGTTTGGGCGGTACAGCTTCCTGCAGATTTTTAAACCTGCACCATCTCTATCGATTGTCAGATATTTTTATTGTTGGACTACAGTTTTTATTTGCGTTAATACTCATCCACCCCCACCAATTTCTATACCAAATTTTCATCCGAAATAGGATACACCTTGTGAGAGTTCCTTAATCCAAACTGGCTGTGCGCGTTCGTGTGTGTGGACAGCTTAACTCAAAAAGGAAAATACGGTTAAATACAAACTTGATATTTAAGTTCCACGAACATTTCCAAGAAAATCATCCCACCTCAGTCTACTCTTCACTTGGGAAAATTTTCACTGTGGAGCTATAATGATTTTCATTAGACATTGAAATTTTGTTTTTACCTACGGGCGCTCTTTTAATTGCTGTGGGTCTCAGATCTTATTCTATGTTGGGCGAAAGGGTTCTCAGTTTTACTCAGAAGCCTCTTTGAGGTTCCTTCAAGTAAATCTCCAATACGAATCACCGCTCCACTTTCCTTTCGAAGGAAGCTTTGCTAAACATTTTTACGCCTTCTGCGAGTTTGAACCCACGACTTAGGAAACCGTAGGCTATCGTGTCACTCCTAGATTAGGAGAACGGCATTTGGATTATATATTTACATAACTAATTAACTATGTATCTTAAATATTCCACGAATGACATCTTAGTTTTTTCTTCCATCTAAATACCGTTTGTAAAAGGAGAAAATAGGAAGAGATAGACAAAATCATACTGAAAAAAGTCTCAGATCTCGTGAAAGGACACCAATTTAAAGAAGAAAGAGGGCATGTTTTAATGTGTCAGACAGAGCAAATAAAACTTGAAACAATTTAGTGTTAAGTCACATCGTACGTTTTATTTTCAATATAGCAATATACATAAAAAAAGGACAGAAAGAGAGACAAATGTGGAGAGGGATTGAGGGAGAGAAGGAACTGAAGAGGGGGAGGAAAAACGAGGGAGGAAAGAATGGAGAGAGAAAGGGAGGAAGGAAGGATCATTGTGAGAAAACCAATTTAAATTATGAAATACCTGTAAACAAACATGGATACATTATCATTTTAGCTTTCACTTTAGTTGGTGTTTGAATAAAAAAAGGCTACAGTAGAAACCTATCATAATGTTTACTCAAATTTCTTAAATTTTTACTGAATTATCTGCAGTAATTTTAACTAAATATTTCCGTAGTCTCAGTTGGATTAGCAAATTTTATTTGGGATGACCTCACTCATAAGTTTACTGAACGACACAGTGATTCGGTTCATTCCGTTTAGCTTCCTCTCCTTGTGTAGTAAGTTGACATAGCCTTAAAGAAATTGGGATAATAGAGAATTGAGGAGAAAAGAAAGCATCGACTAGTTCTGCTTTAAGGATTAATCCTCGCATCTCAAATCTTTCCTTGGCGGTCAACACTTCAACAATGACGAAGAGCTGAAAGAAAATGTTTCCAACTGGTTGAAGACACAGGCGGCAAACTTCTATGAAGAAGGTATACAAAAACTTGTGCCTCGTTATGACAAATGCTTGCAAAATTTCGGCAGTTATGTGGAAAAGTAGTTTAAGAGTTGTAGAATTTTGTGCAATAAATAGTTTTTCTGTATATGTACACAATTTAATTTTATTACCAAACAGATCTTACTTTCCGGACGTACCTCGTATAACATGGAAAATCTCATATTGTACCTATGCCTGGGGTATTTTCTGACCATGTCACAAAAAATTGAAAATTCTGTGCTGCCGACCGTCATATTACCATAAATATTTTCACCGTTTATAACAAAAAGTGCACAAAAAGCAATTCTGGAAGATAAGTCTAAGTTCATATTAAAACAGTTTCTACGTATTTAAAGCAGCCTTGGGGTCTATAAAGACTCCAGACACCAAGCAATGGTTAAGATGTTACAGGGCGACAGTAGATGGTATGCTTATCATTGAAAATTATATAATGTACATGCAAATCTTTCAAGAAAGTACAGCGTTCAAAGTATCGTGGATCCAGTTAATAGTCTTGAATCTTTTAAATATTAAAATCATGTAGTACACCTTCACTTCAAGCTGATAAAACATATTTCTCTGTTCAGAGTTTAAAGTCCATGTGATAGAAGAAGAAAATTCTTTGTCTTCATGCTCTCATTCTTACTTACAGTTTCTTCAAATAACATTAGGTTCATTTTAAAGAACCTTACGCACATTGTTATTTTGTCTTTCGATATATGGACACATGTATGATTTGAACTTGGTCCCACTGCTTAGTTCCAGAACCCATCTGTCACTTTACAGCGACCCAACAGCATGAGAGATCGACCAGTGCTTAGGTTCCTTCTCTAATTCTACACGATGAAACTTATTTGTTCTTATGTCGGATTTTCACTTCCTCAGGTGTCTTCAAATCACTGGAAAAATCCTTATTTGTATTTTATTGTTCTAAAATTGAAATGATTATGAAAAGCTAGCTTTGAGGTTCTGTCAGGAGGGGACATTGTATATACCTCTGCCAATTTTCAGCATACTGTAGTAAGAATTTTTCTATTTCTCCTTTCCTGTCATCTATTTTTCTTTGTCAAGGTTGGGCCAGGTGCAATAAACGATGCGGCAGGGTATTTCTTCATGATATTGTTACCTCCAGAATTCTGTTCTGTCTTCAGAGAACTACCCTGCTGCCGAGGGTGCTCTTTCTGAAACTGGATATGCGTACTGTTCACCAACGCAAAGTAAGTCCCTGGGAGGAGTGTGCCACCCTTACACAGTGAGACAACAACAGCGAATGTGTGTTAGAGGGAACGCATGCTACACAAGGAGCATAACCGTTAAAAACATGCGCCTTATTCACTCTGTACACTGAAACCGAGAAGATTTATTCACAAAAGTAGAAGCCGTCAGAATGTTTTTGAATGGCTGTAACTTAACTGACATGGGGAGGGTGTACGAACCTTCTGCAGTCCTCCTGCCTCTCATTCCCCGGGAACTTTCTTTACTGTGCATATCTTCCCTCGCAGTGGTTTATACCCAATATGGCTTTAGTCGCAGTATGAAACTTCTACTTTGTCCCTAACCCAAACCATACTTGGTTTAACTGGTAGGTATATGTGTCAAGTTATGTCACTTTGATAGGCTTACTATGATCAGCACCTAGGGAAGTAGCTTTAGTAGAATTAGGAAAGACAAGAAGAAATGGATTAATAGTGGAAAGAATAATAAAATTTTGGTGTAGGTGTTTGGTTAAAGAAGGGAAAATTATGAAATTATGCATGAGTCAGCAAAAAGTATTAAAGAACTCAAATAGTTGGTGGGCAGAGATAGGAGGAAAAAATAGGAATGGGAGATATATGGAGATTAGAGGAAAGGAATACATGCGATGTGGGTAAATTACTAAAATGAAGAATAGAAGATATAGAAAGACAGGAAATATGGGGAAGTCTAGAAAATATGAAATCATTACAATTTTACAAGCCAATGAAAAGAAATTGGGGACGAGAAGCATATGTAGATTACTGCAATAGGCAAGAGAGAGAAGGGTTAGCATGGATGAGAAAAGGAATAATATTTCTAAGAGAGATAAGAGGTAGGGAAAAGGGAATTTGTGAATTGTGTGGGGGGAAAAGAAAGCATAGAACACTATGTAACAGAATGCGAGGAGGTTGCAATATGGAGAAAAAGGTTTGGGAAGAAAAATGGGAGAAAGTAGAGAAGAAGATAGTAGCTATAAAAATGTTAACGGGCAGGGAGGAAAAGAAGGTAAGAGGTATTGGTGAGTTCTTGCAGAAAGTAAAAGTAAAATGGGCCAGAAATGTAAGGAATATAAGAAAGGAAGAGTAGGGGGAAGAAAGGGACTAATTAAGTAATCAAGAAAGTATGGAGGTTAAGAGCTACCTGGCAGAACAGAAGACCAGGGTGTCATACAAGCTAAGGTAGCAATAAGGTAAAGCAAATAAATGTAGCCAAAAGTTGTAATATGTAATATTTTGGAATATGTACAATAAATATATCATACCTTATAAATTTGTTCACATTTAGGTAGGTGAAGCTTAGCTTACTTATAGTTCAAATTTTTGCAGTTTAAAATGTTGGATGTGCTCTTTATATGAGTAGTTTATTTTAGCAAATAAAGCTAGAAAATTATGCTTAATGGAACGCAAAGCAACTTCGCTGATGGCTAAAATAAGCTCTAATTTTGTCAGTAATTCCAAGAACTTAGTGATTTTATTTATAAATAGGTTTTGGCATATCAAACAGGTTGCTGCATACTGTCACGGCATATAAGAACACATTGCTAAAGCTATGATTTTTGTATTCATGATAATTCATTATACACCATAACATTAGTTTCTAATCCAAAATAGAAAAGTACGGTCACTGTTATGTCAGTTATACAGATTTATCCTTGAAGTATATCAGATTTTCGTTTTATGCGTTTTGGGAACATTGCTCCTTGCTCTTTATCAGTGAGCCTAGCCTCGCTTTCAGGTATTGTTGCAAAGGTCAGTTAATTGATAAAAAATGGATAATGATTCGGACAGTTCCGAGGTTGCTAATTTCGCTATGATAATTTTACTGTACTTTCAACCAGTTACTGTAAAATCAACAGCTTCCTTTTCAGTTACAAATGTTTATTTAGTACTATTAAACACAGTGACTAAAGTGCTTGACTCATTGCATAAGACATTTAGTTTTGGTTAACTTTGTCTACCAGGGCTGTTCAATAAAGCATGATCATAACTTTCTTTACGGTCATAATTTTTTGCACTAAAACTCAACCTTATTATATTCTGTTAGCTTAGTATGAAACAAACACGCCGTAGTGGTTTCATTGTTGGTACTCCTGATTCCCGCCTGTGAGACCCACGCAAGTTCAGACATGTTCAGTATCGCCTACCGCTGCAATGGAGGTAACATGGTTGATGCTAGAGGAAGATCCGGAGTTTCTTTCAAACGTAATCACTACCGATGAAACTTGGCTACATCATTTTGATCCTGAGAGCAAACAGCAAAGCTCAGTGTGGAAATCTCTTTCATCACCAACCACCAAAAGAGTAAAAGTGGTTGCTTCTGCTGAGAAAGTTATGGTCATCTCATTCTTTGATATTTATGGAATAGTTTATCAGCATGTTGTACGTGCACACACTTCAGTAACTGGACAATACTACAGGGATGTAGTATTCACGCAAAAGACCACATTTCCGTGAAGCAGACTGGATGCTGCATGATGATAATGCGTGGCTGCACATTGACATTGTTGTTGCTGAATATCTTGCAAAAATCAACGTGAAATGCATCCCTCAGCCTCCCTATAGTCCGGATTTAGCCCCCTGTGACTTTTATCTATTCCCTAACTTGAAGAAACGCCTTCGTGGGAGACATTATCCATCATCATAAGCAGTGGTGAAGGCTGCGGAGGAGATTTTGAAGGATATTTCAAAGAATGGTTTCCATCATGTCTTTAAAGACTGGCAGAAACGTAGGGACAAGTACATCGCATTCAGGGGAGGCTATTTTGAGAAGGACCATCAAAATTATGAGGATGAGCAAAGGTACGTTGTCAAAAGAAAATTGTGATCATTCTTTACTGAGCAGCCCTCGTAAGGTTTAAGTTGCATATGTCCAACAGCTTATTTGCCGCAATCGACTGTTATAACGGAACGTTGGAACGCGTTACACACCCATAAACAGATAACTAAAGAATAGTTTCTTTATTGTTGTTCGTAAGCCAAAGAAATTCTTAATAGTAGCAAGTTGCCGTAGAGTGCATCGGTATGTTTGCAAACAGCTACAGCAAGCGGCACGCTGTGTCACCAACCTGTGAACTTTGATAGTGTGAGGCACGCGGCGTTGTTCCTGTCACTGCCTAATTCACGCCTATTCTGGAGCGTTTTTTATGAGGTTCTATTGGCGGTATTCCTTTGGTGTCGTTTCGGAACACTCTGTATATATTAACAAAAAATATAAGTTTAAGATTTCGCAAAGGAAGTGAGTAGAGAAACTCATGTGAGGTGCTACATATAAAATGTTGTATGAGTATTTACATCACAGTTTTTTCATGCACACCAATCAGGAGTGTTTAATGTCCAGCAAGTGAAATTATGTCATCTCTCGGTGTTAACTAGTAAGAAAGAAAAAAATAATAACGGACAAACAGGGCTGTTCTGCTAAACTACTTTATTTCTAGAAATGTTACACCCAACGTGTAATTTCGTCCGAGCTTATCTCCTCCCATAAGGTTAATGTTTTAATGAATATATTTTTAGAAGTCTGTTATTACTCATGTTTTCCCAAGACTTGTTTAAATGATAAGTATTTACAGTATATTACTTCTTGTCTCATATTTCACTGTTTTTCTCATGCATCTGCTCTTTCTGAGTAGTGTCCTGTTCAAATCAGGCAGTGTCCTGCTCCTACCAAGTGGAACAATATGCACATATCTACTTAAGAATGTGTTCACTTTCTTCTCGGGCAGCCAGCCAGGTGAAAAGACGAATAGATACCAAAGTTTCGGGAGTGTGCATCTCTCCCATCATCAGGATATTTATAAAATATTATAACTACAAATGAAACACTGGATATAACACAACATAAACAAAGACAAAACACTATCAACATTCGTATTACTGAACAAAAGACTGTTTTCAGTAAATTAAATGCCAGGTCAGGAGATGGCGTGAATATAGAAAAGTGTGTCAAAGAAACGTAACTACTTAACTTGATTATCAAGCTGTATTAATCTTTGCTTCTTAAATAGACAGATTTCCATTTTTAAGGCCAGTTTCTAAGAGGGGCTGAACTGAAATCAAGCATCACGATTAAGCGTGCTCCATTCAGAGGAAATCGCCAAAGCCTCCTTAATTCTCCGCTCCCAGTAACTGTTGCATTTTTGTAACTATTGTAACGGCAATCTATCCGGCAGAATCAACAGAATTCCCGCCCAGTACATCAACCATCCACAAGCCACCTCCGAAGAATAAACATCTGTTGAGACCAGTGAAAGGCAAACTGGGCTTCCTTGTTCCTGGAGTGTACCGCATTCCCTGTGAATGTGGGACACCGTACATAGGACAAACCGGAAGGACCATCGCTACCAGAATAATCGAACATGAACGGAGCATTCGTTTAATGCAGCCTGAGAAGTCTGTGCTGGCAGAGCATTGTTTTGATAACGACCATAGAGCCAATTTTCGGGAGAGGACCATCTTGGCAAATATGTTGTAATTTTAATGAAAGATATTCAGCATGCATTACATTAACTTCCATATGAAGAAACTTAGATGACACAATGTTATCTAAGGAATTAAAAATTTAATTGATATTATCATGCATGTTTCATCGATATCTACGTGCATACTGGTGTTAGTTATGAGGTATAAAATAAAATCATTTTCTAACTATGCCACTTAACTTTTAATACCATTATCGTTTATACTGATCGGTTTCGTAGCATGCCTAACC
The DNA here is from genome assembly GCA_030765055.1 of Mantis religiosa. Classification (NCBI taxonomy): domain Eukaryota; kingdom Metazoa; phylum Arthropoda; class Insecta; order Mantodea; family Mantidae; genus Mantis; species Mantis religiosa. The sequence goes on along the minus strand of CM060955.1, from coordinate 112,876,778 downwards.
ACAAAAGCGAATCTATGATGCTACAAGAAGGAGTATAAAATACCAAATTTCCTGAAAAATAAATTTATTTTTAAACAAAATAATTTAATTGTTATATCTGACTACATCTTAGTTTTCATTTTTCTTGAATCTTCCACGATCGGAAATAAATGCTACTAAAGTGTCTTTAAACATGCAGAAAACTACCCTGTAATTTAGCCATAACTAGAGCATTGTTAAATACAGATTTTAATAATTCAGCAAGAGTATATAAAATTATAGGAAATTTAAAGTGAAAACATGTGCTTTTACAACTATGTGTACGAATTGGTATCTAAATCTGTAAAAGGTCAAAACGGGGGTAACTTTTTTATGATTAAAACTTTTTTCTAACTCAAAACAGGTAGATATCTATGCCTTTAATGTCAACAAACGTGAAATTGCAAAAATGGGCTGCAAATTGAATTCTACATATTGGAAGAGAATATTTTAAGTAATAACCGAAAGCTAGTTCTTCTCAAAGCGCAGTAACACACAACGTAAGCATTTCTTGCTGCATCATAGACTTCTGAAAATTATTCTTCACTTTAAGATGATTTCTAGATTATAAAACATGTACCTACATTTCATTTGTTACCCTTAAACATTTGCAGATACTGTTTTGCAAGTCACGTTTTGTAGGTGCAAGGAGAATTTTTAAGTGAAGTCAAATCTTTAAAAGCTGGCGCTATGCGATGAGTTTAAGGATCAGTTCCCTTTGCACCGCTAAAGGATGCAAAAATTGATATTGACTACCCAATTAGATAAGTGAAGGCAGCGGAAAATTCCCGCGGTAAATAAGAAACATCTTCGATATGATTTACTCTACAAAAATGTACCTAACAGATATAAACAGTGGGTTTTAACGAGATCTACATCTTTTGTGCAGTACAATTTTGTCCATCTCTTAGGATTTCTGAGCTACAAAACTTTCATCCGAATAAAGTATCCTTCTGAGGGCATTACAAAAAAATTCAACGTACGCATTTAATTTGTCATAAAAATTTTTAAGCATGTGTATTTTAATCAAGATTAGAGCCACTTTTGATAAAATCAAAAAACACATATATATGAGGGCTGTTCAATAAAGAATGATCACAATTACTTTTTTGACAACGTACCTTTCTTTACTCATCCTCATAATTTTGATGGTCCTTCTCAAAACTGTCTTCCCTGAATGCGATGCATTTGTGCCTGCGTTTCTGTCAGTCTTCAAAGACATGCTGGAAACCACTTTTTGAGATATCCTTCAAAATCGCCTTCACGGCCTTCACCACTGCTTCTGAAGATGGATAATGCCTCCCACGAAGGCGTTTCTTCAAGTTAGGGAATAGAAAAATGTCACATGGAGCTAAATCCGAACTATAGGGAGGGTGAGAGATGTACTTCACGTTGATTTTTGCAAGATATTCAGCAACAACATTGCCAGTATGCAGCCACGCATTATCGCCGTGCAGCATCCAGCCTGCTTCGTGGAAATTTGATCTTTTGCGCCTGATATGGGCTTGCAATGTTTTCAGGACATCCCTAGTATTGTCCAGTTACTGAAGTGTGTGCAGGTACAACATGCTGATAAACCATTCCATGAATATCAAAGAATGAGATGACCGTAACTTACCTAGCAGAAGCAACCACTTTTGCTTTTTTGGGGGGTTGGTGATGAAGGAGATTTCCTCACTGAGCTTTGCTGTTTGCTCTCAGGATCAAAATGATGTAGCCATGTTTCATCAGCAGTGATTACGTTTGAAAGAAACTCCGGGTCTTCCTCTAGCATCAACTTTAAGTGCATGTTACCTCCACTGCAGCGATAGGCGATACTGAACATATCTGAGGCCGCGCCGTCGCTCAGTGGTTAGACCGCTTGGATCTCACCAAGGCGGCCCGGGTTCGATCCCAGGCGATCGCAAAGTGGGGTTTGTGGTGGAAAACACGGCGTTGGTGCAGGTTTTCCCCGGGGTATCCGGTTTCCCCCGCCATCTCATTCCACCGGTGCTCCATCTTCATCTCATGTACCATCAGTGTCATCGCCTGCGGTGCCGTATGTAGTAAAAGCGGGTGTTAAACACTACACATGAACATGTCTGAACTTAACTGGCTCTCACAGGCGGGAACCAGTAGTACCAACAATGAAACTACTACGGCGTGTTTGTTTCACATTAAGCTAACAGAATATAATAATAGAATTCTAGTGCGAGAAATTATGCCCGTAAAAAAATTATGAACATTCTTTATTGAACAGTCCTGTACTTACATGTGGAATTTCTCTAAAATGCTTTATTCATCCAAGTGTTCTTAAGTGCTTATGGTAATATCTCAATATATAATTTTATGTGTTATGCAGTATTATCCCTAATTCCTATATGTACGTAACAGAAACAGTAAATATGTGTTCCAGACTATCCCGCATTGAACATTTTTCGAAAGCTCCCCTTGCTCCTATAAGATAATTAGCAATAAAATAATTTCCTCGAATGTTATCTCGTAGTAGTTAGAGAAATAGCGTTTGTAAGAAAGCTTGTACAAGAGTAAAGAAATTTAGGTTAGTGCAACATATATTTTTTTAAATTGAGTATGTGTCAAAACATAAATTTTTGATAAAGAAATGTTTGTTTTATTTAGGTTGTGCCAAAAATATATTTGTAAACATCTCCTGAAACTGAATACAATACATGCGTTGTTAGTAGCAGAGAACTTAAGAAATAGTCTCTTACTCTTTTTAGCATTTGTAAGGCTGTTTTTAGAATTTTAACAGAGAAGAAGTATCGGTCTTGGTGGCTCAGTTGAGAAGGTCGTGGATTCAATTCCGGCCCAGACCGATGCTTTCTAAGGATACTTGAAGGTTTCCTTACTCCTCCTCCCCCAAATTTCGATAAAGGTCTTTGCCAAAATGAATGTGTATTTTTGATGAAAGCCTTCCATTCACAACAGTGCGCTGAGAACTGTAGAATTGCTTGTGGCGTATACAATAATAGTCTTAGGAGTAATAATGCGATTAACGTTGTTTCCGTTATTTAGTCAAGGAAGTTGTGAAGCATTTCTGCATTGATCCCGAAACTTTCTCATGAACAAGAACTTCCTGAGGCGTTAGCCCATCCCTTGTGGTTGTTGAAACCTCACAAAAAAACAGAGAGACGCGGAAACTTTGATTGATCTTGTGAGGGCGGGAGCCAGGAAGAATCATATCTGCACCGCTCAACCCTTTGGGCTCATCATATCTCAACCCTTTTTTGTGTACCTACAACAATAAACCCTGTTCCTGGGTACAAAGATGGCATGACCTGCAGAATCCGAGGAAAGGGTTGTTTACCAACCTGGACAATGGTGATAGAGACATGACGGGGGTGGTTCATGCAGGTTGATGACCTTCATCCTGAGGATGACAAAAAACGATTGCTTGTAAATTGCTATTCATTGCAGGCATTTTGTTTTTTGTGCTTGTAGAAGGGGTTATATGGGATCAACCTTGAAATGCTTGCAAGGTAGTGCACAGTGCTTGTTTGTTTGCTCGCCAGGCCTGTGCTAACTCGTAATATAATGCTGAGGGCTAAATTCAACTTTGGGTTCAAAGAGGGGCAAGAACTCCCCTTTGGTCTGTGCTTGTATTCAAAATGGATGCAGACCAAACTGAGAAAACGTGCATTTTTAAAAGGAATTCGACTGTTAAAATATTAAAATTCTTCACTTTCTTCTTGGGCAGCCAGCCAGGTGAATAGATGATTAGATATCAACGTTTCGGGAGTGTGCATCTCTCCTATCATCAGCATATTTATGAAATTTTATAACCACAAATGAAATTCTGGATATAACACAACTATAAACATAGACAAACACTATCAAAATTTGCATTACTGAACAGAAGACTGTTTTCAGTAAATTTAATGCCAGGTCAGGAGATGGCGTGAGTATAGAAAGTTGTGTCAAAAACGTAACTACTTAACTTGATTATCAAGCTGTATTGATCTTTGCTTCTTAAATCGACGGATTTCCATTTTTAAGGCGGTTTCCAAGAGGAGCTGAACTGAAATCCAGCGTCTCGATTACGCGTGCTCCTTTCAGAGGAAATCGCCAAAGCCTCCCTAATTCTCCGCTCCCAGTAACTGTTGCATTTTGCCAAGATGGTCGTCTTCCGAAAATTGGCTCTATGGCAGTTATCAAAACAGTGCTATGCCAGCCCACACTTCTCAGGTTGCATTAAACGAATGCTCCGTTCATGTTCGATTATTCTAGTAGAGATGGTCCTTCCGGTTTGTCCTATACGGTGTCCCACATTCACAGGGAATGCGGTACACTCCCAGAACTTGGAAGTCCAGTTCGTCTTTCACTGGTCTCAACAGATATTTAATCTTTGGAGGTGGCTTGTGGATGGTCCTGATGATGTATTTGGCGAGAATTCTGCTGATTCTGCCGGAGAGATTGCCGGTAAACGAGATACAGGCTGTAGCGGTAGGCTTATCTGAGTCAATTTTCTGAAGACTACCTCTTGGCAATATGCAACAGTTACTGGGAGCGGAGAATTAAGGAGGCTTTGGTGATTTCCTTTGAAAGGAGCACGCCTAATCAAGATGCTGGATTTCAGTTCAGCTCCTCTTGGAAACCGGCCTTAAAGTGAAAATCCGTCGATTTAAGAAGCAAAGATCAATACAACTTGATAATCAAGTTAAGCAGTTACGTTTCTTTGACACAATTTTCTACACTCACGCCATCTCCTGACCTGGCATTCAATTTACTGAAAACAGTCTTTTGTTCAGTAATGCGAATTTTGATAGTGTTATGTCTTTGTTTATAGTTGTGTTATATCCAGTGTTTCATTTTGGTTTATAACATTTTATAAATATCCTGATGATGGGAGAGATGCACACTCCCGAAACGTTGATATCTAATTATCTTTTCACCTGGCTGGCTGCTCGAGAAGAAAGTGAGCGTATTCGTCGCCAGGAAAGCTTCAGGTTTTATTTTATTAAAATTCTTGATTCTGGCCAGTTGTTATCTTATTGAACCTTAACTGTCATACAAACGCGCTGATGCTGCAGTGGGCTGGCCTAGTTTGGACGATTTATATTTATATATACATTATTATTATTATTATTATTATTATTATTATTATTATTATTATTATTATTATTATTATTATTATTATTATTATTATTATTATTATTATTATTATTATTATTATTATTATTATTATTATTATTATTATTATTATTATTATTATTATTATTATCATTATCATTATCATTATCATTATCATTATCATTATCATTATCATTATCATTATCATTATCATTATCATTATCATTATCATTATCATTATCATTATCATTATCATTATCATTATCATTATTATTATTATTATTATTATTATTATTATTATTATTATTATTATTATTATTATTATTATTATTATTATTATTATTATTATTATTATTATTATTATTATTATTATTATTATTATTATTATTATTATTATTATTATTATTATTATTATTATTATTATTATTATTATTATTATTATTATTATTATTATTATTATTATTATTATTATTATTATTATTATTATTATTATTATTATTATTATTATTATTATTATTATTATTATTATTATTATTATTATTATTATTATTATTATTATTATTATTATTATTATTATTATTATTATTATTATTATTATTATTATTATTATTATTATTATTATTATTATTATTACTATTACTATTACTATTACTATTACTATTACTATTACTATTACTATTACTATTACTATTACTATTACTATTACTATTACTATTACTATTACTATTACTATTACTATTACTATTACTATTACTATTACTATTACTATTACTATTACTATTACTATTACTATTACTATTACTATTACTATTACTATTACTATTACTATTACTATTACTATTACTATTACTATTACTATTACTATTACTATTACTATTATTATTATTATTATTATTATTATTATTATTATTATTATTATTATTATTATTATTATTATTATTATTATTATTATTATTTATTGTTACCTTCATTTATTAATAATTTCCAAGAATATATACATTTTAAATGCAGAGAGAGGTAGTCGAAATAAGCTGCAGGATTAATCAATCACCACTAATTCTTATAAATTTGAAAAAAAGAGAAAGAAGGACAGAAGGAATAAGTATTCCTCATATAGCGTTAATAGTGACAGGAATATTGTTCGCTTATTCTCCATTATACTGAGGTTATCCTTAATCCAAAAAAATGAGATGGTGTGTTAGAAACATTAGGGGGAGAAACTTGTAAATGCGAAGAGAATTCCAGTTTCCATTATAAATGACTGCCATTAGTAACTGTCAGTGTTGTTCTAAGCCGATTTCTGAACAGGAGTATTGTTTGTTTGCTTTAGAGCGTTAACTCAACATTAGATGTGTAGAACAGTAGAGGATGCATCGGTCAACCTTCGCAGCAGGCTATAAGGTCAAGAATGCAAACAAATGAAAATATCTTTTCACTGACAAAATTTGCGCGTTTCTTTTTGATCAGATATTAATCAAGATATTCAATACAGAGAGTGATAGATATATGTAATGGTTGTTTTGACTCAAGCCCCGAGAGTTGAAAAATGTTCAAATATTTGATTTAAGAATAGATATGAACATGTTAAAATGAGTAAGAAATGAAATTGTTAAAATTCAGTGGGCAGTGAGATGACGCAACATTTAAGTGATATCATGTGAATATTTTATGATTGCTAGTTTTAAAAATGAGATTATATAATGTGTGACGTGAACCAGTACAAATTAAATTTTATTGGTAGGGATGGCAGCGAGAGAATGAAAAATTAATAATTTTGGTAAAAGCACTTTAAGGCCCGGGCGTTTTTACACACGGCCAGTGTGAAAGAACAATTAATTTCCATTAATTGACCTAATAGTGGTCCGAACTATAAAGCCCGGGCCTTAAAGTTCTTACACATTGTAAGTCGCCATTAAGGTAGCTGTCTCATGTATTTATGAGAACTCCTAAGGGGTTTACCGTGAAAAACACGAGTCAGTTGAAGAATTTAATGTCATGTCGGCACGTTGGCCGTAGTAGCTCAAGGGTTAGAGCGGCCGGACGGCAGCCACAAGATCCGTGGTTCAAATCCTGACTATGGCATTGAATTTTTCAGTCTGACCCTACACATTTAGCCTACACACGGCCAGTGTAAAAGAACTATTAATTTCCATGTTATAAACTGGTATGTAATGAATTTGATGTTATATTTTCTTTCTATGGTCAGGACATAAAAAGAAACGAATAACGACATTCTATTTTGGAAAACTATATTTGAAAATCAAAACTAATAACAAAACACAAAATAAAAACCAATATCGAAACAATTATATCCGAAGAACATTTGACATAAATTGTGTGCTTTAGCAAGGTCAGCATTTTTGTATAGAAGGACTTTGTCTGTCTTATGCCTCCGAGTTACGCAGAAAGAAGAGAGCTTCTAATGATATTTCCAGAAAATTCATTTAGCTTGTCCTGAAAACTTCTTAAACATAGACTTTCAATCAAAATCGTTCGGTGCATAGCTAGAAAATCAAAACATTGAAAAAGTTCCATGTAAAGGAATGCCTGGGATGGGGTACTTTCTGAAAAAGCTTCTTGTCGAATCGCGATTCAGTGATAGTTACAGAACTATTGAACTAATTTATGCAAAGTTAATTTCTATTAACAAAGTTTTGAATGATTATTATATGGAGATGGATACAAAATAACGATAGCGGGTAAACTATGCCAAGTGAATCTAACATAGTATATTTATATTTTTATATAATCTTCTACAGTACGAAGGTGGGCTGATAAGTCCCGGGCCTCACATAGAGATGGCGCCACTGCGCCAGTTTGACGGATATCATCACATACTTTAACTCTAGACTAACTTGTATCTATAGTTACAGGTCAATAGCTTGTTAAGTTTTTGAATGACAGCATTTTAAACAAGACAAGATAGAGGTTTCACGAAAATGGAGGATTTGGGAAAAGAGCACTGATTAAATACTTCCTGTTGAAAGGCTTAACGCCTAAAGAAAACGAGGAGAAAATGGACTGAAAGACACTGCCCCTTCATATACAATGATTAAAAGGTGGGTTGTAGAGTTTAAAATAGAAGTTAAAACTCCAGAAGTCATAGAAAAGAATTTATCGTTTAGTACTGGAAGATCACAAAGTTTTTCGAGATAGAAGAGGCTGTAAACATATCAAAAGTACAAGCAGGTAATATTTTAAGTAATGTTTTGGGCTTTCACAAGGTCTTTGTAAGATGTATGCCACTTTTGTTGAACCTGATCAGAAGTTGCAAAGAAAAACTGTTTGTTTTAAGAATTTGGAGCTCCACCGTAAAAGTCCCATTTAATTTTTGAGACTGCTTACTACCATGGATGAAACTTGGTTACATCACTACACTCCAGAAAGTAAATCATAGTCAAAACAATGGACTGTGGCAGGTGAACCAATTCCAAAAAAGACATTCAATTTTGTCGGCTAACAAGGTTTTGGCGAGTGTTTCCTGGGATGCACAGCGAATTATTTTCATTGAAATACTTAGAAAATGGTAAAAGTATCATTGTTGACTACTATGCAAGCCTACTGCAATGTTTGAGTGATGAGTTGAAGATAAAAAGACCTTATTTGTCAAGGAAAAGATGTTTCTTCACGACAATGTTCCAACCCATCCTTCAGTCATTGCAGTGCGAATAATGTTCGAATTGCTTGAAGATCCACCATATTTACCAGATCTAGCACCCAGTGACTACCACCTGTTCCCCAACCTCAAAAAATTCCCTTGAGCACGAAGACGTCACAGCAACGAGTAGGTCATTGATTCGGTAAACAGCTAATTTGAGGGCCCTGAGAAATCGCATTGTAAATTAGAACACCGTTATGACAAATATATTAGTCTTTCTAGAGATTATGTTGATAAATAAATAAAATAAATAAAATGTATGTTTTTTTTTGTAATTCCGGGACTTATAAACCATCATAATGAGGGTAAACAGATGTATGCCTTTACATACATCAATGTGTTTGTTCCCTGTTTTCTATAAATTAAATGGTATTGGTTTATGGATTAGCAGCTGATATCAATAATTATTATTTCTTACTATTGTCATAAACAGAGCAGAACACATGCAGAGTGGTAAAGCAACTGGAGCAAGTGGTTGTTGGGAGGTCCTCGCGAGAGGCGGTGACAAAAACTTGAAAACCAACATTCCTGTCGCGAGAGATGATGACTGTGTCTGTCTGTCTGTCTGTCTGTCTGTCTGCTGCTCCATGCAAGTCACACGTTTTAATTCCGACGTACAACAAGAAGAGGACATCCGTGCATTGACCCGCTGCTACAACTTCGACACTTAATTAATCATCGCGTAGAAACAATCCTGGTAACGTGAACACCATAAATCGATTAATCGACAAAGAAATATCATTTCTTAAACAACATCTCTATTCCCAAAAAGATATTTATGGCGCAAATGTGCCCGCCTCGGTAGCGTAGATGGTAGTGAGTCTACCTCACGTTCAAGAGGTCCCGAGTTCGAATCTCGGTCAGGGTGAGATACCTTGATAAGGTTTTTCCAGGGTTTCCCCTTATCCTGAAAGACGAGGGTATCTCTAAGCTGTATGGACCCTGGGCTCATTTGAGTATCATTTCACCCATTCCATTCATCGTCCGATATGACTTAACGATGGAGGACGTAAATTTAAAAAAATGTTACAAAGGTTAAAAGTGAAGTTTTATTTTGAGAGTAAGGACGCTTGCCGTACATGCGGTAGTAGAATTGGTATTCCAGCCGGAACTGTAAGAAGTTCCGGGCATGTGTGCGGCCTATACCCTCCTGTGATTTCTCTACTCCACAGACCCTTGTAGCCGCATTAGGTCTCACGTAGTCGCAGTGCCCCCTCCGTGGCATACACTATTCTTATTCTCCAAAAGAAAGTATGTTTTTGTCTACATTAAGTTATTCGGGATACATTTTATCCAGGAAAATACTTTAAATAAAGCAATGTACGTTCTTTTACTTCAACATGCACTAACGCTTATTTACATGGAAGGAATAAAGTCAAAAGTTGTAAAAATTGTGTTGCAAAACCAAAGCTAGAAACAAAATAAATCATAATTTTAAATATGTTGCCTCCCATAACTCACTGAAGCTTAAGAAAAGCAATATTTCGTAAAGGTATTACGTTACGAAAAGGTTTCTTTGACACAAATTGGATCTTTAAAAAGCTGTACATCCTCCCTGCAGTACATATTGTCTAGTTCTTAAGGATTCGCTATTAGATAACACAGTGCTTAATTCAATCAGAAACATAAATACATTTTTCAATTATTTTTACTATTACTTTATTATCATTGTCAGAAGGAGATTATAGATTTTTCGCAGGAAATTCAAATGCCATAAAACACGGTTTATGTTAGAATTATTTTATATAAGTATTCTTAACCAGCCTTAGAATGTAACTCTAGACTTAACTGCAAATTCTGACACTCTGTTTTCGTTTTTATGTTAAACTGTGCACATAGGTACGCTCAAAAGAGAGAAATGGTTCTGTGTTAACGTGTTAAGATCTACTTGGGGGGATTCGACTTGGCCATTCATGGTGCTAGAGTACTTCCTCTTCTACCGTGTTTTTGGTCCATTATTTACAGTCCTCATCATTTCCTTTTATCTGTTCCAGGGTATTGGGACCAGGTGACGGCGGTTGGTGTGTTATGGCAGAGCGGTGGAAGACCTGTTTCCTTCCTGCTGCCTCATCTGTTCAGGTTAGTACCGGCTAAGACAGGGCTGGCCTGCATCATGATTGTGTTTTGTTGGAATGGTTTACCCCATCCTTGCTAGTACACATCGTCGTCCGAATGTGGTCTCCCTTTCGTCCATTCCTTCTAGGAGTCATGTTGGAAGCACAAAGGCCTACTAACTATTTCTATTGTTGATGAAAAATTACCTTGTGATTAAGTTTATGCTGCCACGCGACCATTTCAGTAAAATTTTGCCATATTTGCTTGCTGTCCACCTAAAGCACTATGAATAATATTAACGAGATATAAAGGACATCCAATTCTGAATATATGTAATATGAATTATTAAATCCCTACAGAATCACTGGGAATAACACTTCACTAAATAAAAGTTTGCAAGCAAAGAATCAGATCAATGCAGACAACTGAACATTATAACATTTCTACTGAATCCATAGTTGTTGCAACGTAGATGACGTCACGCATCTGACGGTAGTGCATTCTTATTTCTCCTAACTGGTCAGCGATCTGACGAGCTCCTGTGAGCTGATACACACTACACAAATGTCAAGCACGAGGAGTTTCTCAACGACTGCATGCATACACACTTGGGGATTTTTTTTTTTCTTTTCCTTTTCTTTGTTTTTGGGTTTACTATAACTTTATTTCGTTCGACAGTGAATGGAATTTATAGTGTGAACCATATAAATCTGAACCATTGCAATAGGCTATAACTTTTGATTTTTAAAATAAAGGGGAGAAATGTTGACACATTGCTGTTTGCTGATGACCAGATTTTAATTGCGGAGACGGAAGATAACTTACAAAGAGCCATACATGAATTAAATAATACTACAAGAGAATATAATCTTCAAATTTCATATGAAAAAAACAAAAATAATGGCTTTTATAGGAACGAACCATTTGAGAGCAAAAATTTGCATAAATGATAAACCCATCCAACAACAAAGTTATTTTAATTATCTTGGCTATATTGTGTCATATACCAGTAACAGAGATATACAAAACAAAATAAACAAATTCCAAACAATGTGTGGCACAATAAAAAGAACTTTTAAAATTGTAGTCGTCAAAATTTTTAAAACTGTATAAAATAATGGCGATTCCAACCCTGCTTTATGGGTGTGAAAACTGGGTCTTGACTATCTCACAACAGAAGAAAGTGGAGGCTGCTGAGATGAAATTTCTGAGACAGGTGGCAGGTTATAAACTCATAGACAAGAAAAGAAACGAGGATATTAGAAGAGAATTGGAAATTCAGAGTCTAAATGAAACAATCATTGCATACAGGCAAAAATGGCAAGATCATGTGCAGAGAATGACCGAAGACCAAACACCACAAATAGTATACAAGTATAAACCTGTAGGTAGAAGAAATGTTGGCAGGCCACGAATGAGATGGTACGATCAATTTCCTTGAAGTCAGAACGGGCCACAAAGGCTTATACCGTGATGATGATGATGATGATAATGATAATAATAATTAATAATAATAATAATAATAATAATAATAATAATAATAATAATAATAATAATAATAATAATAATAATAATAATAATAATAATAATAATAATAATAATAATAATAATAATAATAATAATAATAATAATAATAATAATAATAATAATAATAATAATAATAATAATAATAATAATAACAATAATAATAATAATAATAATAATAATAATAATAATAATAATAATAATAATAATAATAATAATAATAATAATAATAATAATAATAATAATAATAATAATAATAATAATAATAATAATAATAATAATAATAATAATAATAATAATAATAATAATAATAATAATAATAATAATAATAATAATAATAATAATAATAATAATAATAATAATAATAATAATAATAATAATAATAATAATAATAATAATAATAATAATAATAATAATAATAATAATAATAATAATAATAATAATAATAATAATAATAATAATAATAATAATAATAATAATAATAATAATAATAATAATAATAATAATAATAATAATAATAATAATAATAATAATAATAATAATAATAATAATAATAATAATAATAATAATAATAATAATAATAATAATAATAATAATAATAATAATAATAATAATAATAATAATAATAATAATAATAATAATAATAATAATAATAATAATAATAATAATAATAATAATAATAATAATAATAATAATAATAATAATAATAATAATAATAATAATAATAATAATAATAATAATAATAATAATAAACTTTTTAACCAATAATAGAACACACATGCAACTTTGGGAGAATATAATATATAATTGGAAGATCACATTACACTATTTATATCTCAGTAAAAATGTTGGAAGTGTCCTCCACCAGCATCTATACATATTTGCATTCGTCTCACCATATTCTTTGAAGTTTTACGGAGAGGATCATCGCCAATCTTACTTATTTCGGTTCGAATGGATTCCTTGAGAACATCAATTGTCCGTGGCCTATTCTTGTACACTCTATTTTTATATATCTCCAAAGAAACAATCCGGTGAGGTTAGGTCAGGGGATCTGGGGGGCCAAAGATGTTTTGAGATTATTCGATTATCAAAGAAACTGGTTACAAGTTCCATGGTGTCATTAGATGTATGGCACGTTGCTCCATCCTGCTGGAAATAACCTTCTTTCAATTCGATATCATCTCTGTAAAATTTCAGAGAATATGGCGAGACGAGTGCAAACATGTATAGATGTTGGTGGAGGTCACTTCCAACATTTTCTCTGAGATATAAATAGTATAATGTAATCTCCATATGTAATCTCCGAAAGTTGCACGTGTGTTGTATTATTGGTTCAAAAGTTATGGCCTATTGAGATGGTTCAGGTTTATATGGATCATACTATAGCACTTCCCCTACGTTCCATGGTAAGAGGTTTGTTTATGTAATTTACGTCCTCCAAGGTTGTCATATCGGACGATGAATGGAATGGGTGAAATGATGCTCAAATGAGCCCGGGGTCCGTAGAGAATAGAGTTACCCGACATTCGTCTTTCAGGATAAGGGAAAACCCCGGAAGAAACCTTATCCAGGTAACTCACGCTGACCGAGATTCGAACTCGGGACCTCTTGAGCGCGAGGCAGACATGCTACCACCACGCTACCGAGGCGGGCCTGGTAAGAAGTTCCGGGTGTATACAATAGGGAACTGTTCTATTAAGAGGATTTAAAATTACTTTGCAAAATTCCGTAATAATGAATTTTATTAATTTCGACATATTCCTTCCGCCACTAAGTGTACACTGTCCTTAGATTTGCAACTTTAAGGCATTAATGTTAATTTTACTAATAAAACATTCACTGTTATGGCCTGTTAATTAAAAAGATCTTAAGATATGCAATTTTCCCAGTATTTTACTTAAACTTCAAATTACAAGCTAAAAATAAATGATTATAACAGTTATGTGTTACCACTTGTAGGTATAAAAAATCGGAACTGCTTTGAGTGCCCTTGAAATGTGCAAATTTTGCCGCTACGTCAGTGTTAATTACATTACATGTTTTAATAATGCAAGTAGAGCCTTGTAGTTACCTCACACAAACATTATCATTATTCTTCTATGGAAAGCTGTTACAGTAAATTATAAACAACCTTGTCAAGTCAGTGTTAAATTAATCACACAGTTTCACTTGTTTCTAACACCTCCATTATTATCAACGGATAGGTTGGTATAAAGAGGGAGAACAGAAACAAATATAACAGTTGCTCTTGATTATTTAGGAATTTTTTAAAAAAGACTTTCAAAACAAAAAAATATTTCTCTGCCATATAGATATGCAATGTATTATTATGAACGTCGTAGGCGAAGTGAAAGTGAGTCATTTTTACAATTATTTTATTCATAAAATTGATTATTTTGTTTGTGAAGCATGCATTTTTGCTTAGAAATGTGCACAACTTTAAACAGTTTTACACTATTTCCTCAAAAATAACATAATTAAAAAGTATGGCTTGAGAAGTTTGAATGAATGATGAAATGTGCGTCCTGATGAAGAAAACCCTCAGTGATGGTTAAATCGCAAATGTTAAGAAATATCTCATGCCATAATTTCATGTCATTAGATTATTAGGTTATTAATACCAAATGCTAAGATCCTTGATAATTGTAAGAAACTGATACACATTTCACACAACTTTCCCTAACAATAGTAAGTTTACACTGAGTGTATACTGTTACCGTAAAATTATGGTATGATTTTACATGTGAATGACATCAAAGTTAGCAAGCAGCGATTAATTACATAAAACATGAAAGGTTCAGATGTTTATTTACAGCGTTCATGCAATGAAAAGAACAAAAGCAAAATTGCCAACTTTCAAGCATGCTCATTGGAGAGGTTGGAGAAGCTCTAAATTTGCAACATTCGGTAATTTTATAACGGCCATTCGTACAAAAAAATTATTGAATGCTGTGTTTTCCTATTGTACTACCATTCAAGGTGTTTAAGACATAGAAACTCCACCAAATAAAGATGAAATCACAGACACTATCCACAGAAAATTCAAGTATATCAAACGAGCATGAAAATTATTAAAATCAAAAGGAAAGGAACGATAAGTTGTCCTTTTGAAATATCTCATTTCTCAGAATATGCTGAACATATTTGGTATGATCCCACTCTATACACGCACACGTGCAGAAAGAGAGAGAGAGCGAGCGAGCGAGCGAGAGAGAGATATGTTGTGTGCGTATGTGTGTTTTATAAAATTGCTTCCTTTTTTTCTTTTATTTATTATGTGGACTGGAAACCACGTATTTCCGGTGAAATCTCTAACGTATTGTCGGATGGAATACGGAGCTATCTCAATCTAATATATTTAGAGTAGGAAAAACTGGAAAATGTGTTATATATTACATTTTCTGTAAATGCTGCTGAGAAAGATGAACTTTCCTGTATTTTTTAGTCTGGTTGGTTAATCAACATTAATACTTATATTTCCCTGCTTGATTTAGAATTTAAAATAAGCTATTATTCATTAAACGTAATTTGATTGCATTTCTGTGCATTTCCCGAATTAAGCAATTGTATCTAAAAAGTGTCACAATAGAATTATAAGGTTCTGCTGAAAACTAGTACTTCATTTTTTTATGTTGGCAGGATTGTTTGGGCTGAACTATGATTTATAACACCTTTTATTTCTTTAGCCATCTGTTGTTAGTTTTAAATACCCGGTTTTTGAAATTCATTTCTTTTCTCAGGAACGTTTCTTACTATAAATTTTATATATGTAAATAACCGTGAAAAAAACTAATGTTTTAAGAATGTTGCAATTCCTAAAGGAGTACATTGGTAGTTACAAAAATATGCACTGCTAATATGACATTCATGGAGCAGAGAAAGTTTCATTGTGTTGTCTTTACTAGTTGTGTATAAAATAATATATTAACTTGGTATATGTAACATTTATGGAACTAACTACCTTAAAACATAACTTCAAGATTCCTAAACGTGCTTCTCCCTTCTCACCAAGTATATGATGATTCAATAAGTTATATGTTACTTAAATAAAAACCAATTCTTTTAGTGTAGAGACACATATGGGTAAATTTTAATACCATAAATTTATTTTAGTGATGACAAGAACTAGATTAGATGAGATTACAAAATCGGAGTTAGTTGGAGCTTATCAACTACAGTATGTCAACCAGAAAGGATTTTGTACTACCTTATGCTTTTATTGTTTCCCAAAATCATTCATTGAAGGGGTCACAGTATTTTATTGCAATGTCAGCATTCTTTGTTACATCTTCCCTGGTTACAGGTTCTTGCTTTCTTGCAAGAATGGGTAAACAAGGGTACATATGAAATATATTTCTCAGGGCGCTTCTACATTTCTATTTCTCTTCTTTGTGCAGTCCTTTACTTCAGATGAAAGTTAAGAAGTTAGTTTTAACTATTTTCCTTATTCCTCTTCTATCCAATATCAGAAGAGATGAGGAACGACCGTTGCATGGACTTAAGATGAGTTTACTGCCACTCTTTGCCTTAATAGCTCTCCCATCTGAGTTCGTGTTCTTTCCTAATTCATGATTTTTCCAAAGGTTGGCATTATGTGTATCTACTGATTCCAATGACAAGTTCAAATCCAGCACATGGTATTTCAGTACCCTTTTTAGCCGAATGATGAGCCTTTTCGTTTTCATAGATGTTCTGATGCTCACTGCATTTTGATCCTGTTTCGAGATAACAGGGCAATCAGGATATTTATACATTCTTATATCAGTTTTGATTTTACTTACTCCGAGGAGATTGCTCCTAAACAAATTAATGCCTCTGAGGATGTGAATCCCTTCACCAAAACACACTTTCTCAAGTACTCTTGGAGCTCAGCTCAGGATAGCTAACACTTCTGCAATATTTTCAAAGCTTATACTAATAATTGTCCTTATAATGATTGTTTTATAACCTGAAGGTTTATTATATACTTCAACTTTTTTTACAGGTAAACCTTGCATGGTCTAAAAGGTTGCTAAGGAGTTACACATACTCTCTGACACAATTTTATAAAAATAATCAAACAGTAATTTCTGTTTTCTAGAGTAGATAATATAACTTTGTCCGTGCTGTGATGAATGTACTTATGACTAAAAATAGAACCTGTTTTTTAACATTTGGACTAACCTACCGTCAAAACCTCATAACAGAGTATCGTAGGATTACGTAGCATAAACATATACTTAGGTTTAGTAACTACTGAATATCTGTTACGGGGTTAATTCAAATTTATTTCTTCATTGGTCCTGATTTCTTCATATACAAATTTAATTCAAACCGATTTCTGTAGATGTCTAGCATCATTTACCGTATCTCAAAACTACTCTAAATTAGCTTTATTCCCCCCCCCCCTTCTATTGAATCTGAACACAAAGTGAGTTTACAATAGCAGCTATTAAAATTTAGAGCATTTAAAGTGTTCGTAGCATAAAACCTAGAATTGAAGTTATAGTCAGCCCATTTTTAGATAACCCTCTGTTGGTTACTGTTTATTGTAATTATAGTATTACATTTTTAAATAGATTAGATTTGCATTACATTACTACGAAGTGAGAAGGAAAAAATAAGAACAAAATGATTACATCAACAGATTACGTTTACCGTAATTTGCTACTTTGTGGTAATTCTCATAGCATAATTATCATCTTTATAAAATATTATTTCACAGTTCTGAATCAGTTTTGTTCAAATTATGCTAAAATGTATGGACTTCAAACTAAAGAACATGGAGTATGTTTCATGTTTTAGTAGATAATCATTTTTCATGCTTGTCAACGTATGCAAGCAAATACATAACAATTGAATATGTCAGATGAAATTCTGATGGAGATTCATTATATTAAACTGCAAATCTATACAATACTGCATTGGACTTCCACAATGTAGTAGTTTTTAATTCTGATTGAGTCTACCTAACCCAAAAATGAGTACTCAAAACCTTCCTAACCATGTCCAGAAAACATAAGCGTCATTATTCAAATATTTATAGCATCGGATAATGAATGGCAAGTTTGCCTGCCTGCATCTGCAACATGAATTCTGAAATGTTATAATTTCAACATAGTCTAAAGCTAACCGTATAACGCAACCTTTTAGTGTCATTTACTCTCTCATATCAAAATTTCGGAGTCTATACCTTGTCATAAATCTTCTTCGTTATTTTTGTAATTAATATTTTAACATTGGCAAAAGTTTATTCATTACCTACTATCCATTTGTGCTTCTGCATATTTATTACGATTATATATTTCCAGTTTCTCTTTTACTTGCATTTCTTTCTTTCTCGTTTTACTTCATCACTGAAGTAATTATTCTCTTAGTAAAAGAAGTACTAATTGGATTAAGTTATTTTTAATTCTAATAAAATAACAAACCTGATATCCAATTTCTTCATAATAGGTAATTATTTTATTTGTTTTACAGTATCTGTTTAATTTACTTATCTTTCTTTCTATTTTCATTTTTCATCACAGAAGTTGCTATAATTTTTTATGCAAAAGCAGCAACTGGAGGCACTTCTTAGGTTCTCATTTAAAGAAGTAAACTTGAGTAGTGATCAGATTATAACTCAGTAAATAAAGAGAATGTACCAGATATACATTGTTATAAGTCAGTCCCGGCATTCAATAGCAATACCAACAATCCTTCCTAAGTATCCATTGACTATATTTACGGTCAAGGGAAGAATCGCTTGCCTAAAATTATCAAATGAAATAATGAAAACCACTTTATCATTTATGCTAATAAAACCTCAAACGTAGTACGTAAGTAATAAGTGCATTTACTTTTGATAAAGTTGTGAGTGGAGTCGTGGATTTAAACTCGGAAGAAGAAACTTTCGATTTACTTTTAGAACGAATGATGTTACAAGCAAACCTAGGTTTACAAGATTAGTGTTTCCCCTCTAGTAGAAGAACTTAGTTACTTTCATGACCACTCGATGGTGTCAATTAACCAGCTATGAAGCGTAAATGTTTGTCAACAAAGAATTAAAGATCTCCAGAGTGTCATTCTCTATTTTTAAGAGTGAGAAAATACTAACAAATACGCTGTAAGAAAATTTGAATTAAGTCAGCTCCAACGCTGCAATGGTTGTAAAATCTAAATAAACATAGACTATATTTACATATAATATAGAGTAGCTGTAATAATGTATCATTAAACAACTTTAGGTTCAAATTTTTACTTCTAAACGTAAGCATTTATAATTTCACCAAGATTAAATTGGTTGTTTTAATTATTCAATGATCAACTAACTAATATTAGTGTACAAATACCTAATCTTCTTCACCCTTTTAAGGACAATGTTCAACATTTGTAGTGCAGATGAGTTTTATAGCTATTGGACATTTGTCATCAGAGATATCAAGTAACCGAGAGCGTTATTCTATTTATTCATACAAGATATCCTGAGACATACACTAACAAATCACTGTTAAAAGTAGGATTTCAGCTTCGATAAGCTGTAGACATTTCACTCTCAAAATGTATGTCACTAGAAGTACAGAACTGCTACAAAAATACCTAGATGAATGTTTTTGTACAGAAATTACATTAGTCGGAAACAAGGTGAATTACTTACCTTAATTTGATGTGTGCAGCAAAGAATGATCCAGCACAAACGAAATGCACAGACACAACTGTGGACGTATTTGCAACCGGCAAAGGGACCGGTCCGTCCCGTGCAAAACCCTCTACTGTCCCATGAGCAGAAGAATGGTACGGGCTGGTTCTGGCCCCAGAGGTCACCGTGAGGTCAGTCTGCAGCTCTGGGGTGGTGCTATGTCAAAAAGCGCTCCAACTCCACCTGCACTGCAACCGGTCACCTCAACCGAAATTTCAAGTACAGCAGGCCCAGGTTCGAATTCCAACTTGCAAAAGCTGTGCTCCTCCTATTAAAGTCAGAAAAATTCAAAATTTTATAGCCCAGAAAATATCAACGAAGCTCATGAGTTTTGCATATTTAACAATTTTATTATGCTTTACAAAAGAATTCTCAGATCTTAAAATCTAATATTTAACACTTAATTAAATTTAAGGTTGCAGATAATTTTGAAGAAAATAGATGTAGCAATATAATAGTGTGGTTCCTCAAATCTTGCAATATTTGTCGTCAATAATTATTTAAAAAATTAAAAACCGCTGTACAAAAACTCTTTTAAGTTTAGTTTCATAAAATACATCCACATATCAACTTTTCCTACTGATCCTAATTTTAATAGTTTATTATATTTCTATCAGTGAAAACGAGTTAATATATTGTTTATTTAATAAGTATAACGGGTTTTCTCTTCTCTTCACTTCCATTATGTCAAATACAAGAAAAGTGTTCTATTGGATATAAAAATGCAATATGATGATTACACATGAAATTAATGTTTTGAGGGATTATAAACTCAAAGGTAATTACTATAACAGTTGTGTCTCTTTCTCCCACTTCCTCTTCCTTTCTCTGTGAGCGAACGTATATGTATGTGAGAGAGAAAATCCGAGAGGGAGATAGAGTAGTATAGTTCAAGAAAAAAGAATACAAACTACGTATATACTACAAAAAAGGGTTGGAAATGTCCTCCACCAGCATCTATACATGTTTGTACTCTTCTCACCAAATTCTTCGAAATTTTACGGAAAATATCCTCGCCACTGTTACTTATTTCGGTTCGAATGGATTCCTTGAGAATATCAATTGTCCGTGGCCTATTCTGGCACACTGTATTTTTTAGATACCTCCACAAGAAAAAATCCGGTGAGGTTAGGTCAGGGGATCTGCGGGGGCCACAGACCTTTTAAGATTATTCGATTATCAAAGAAACTGATTACGAGTTCGATGCTGTCATTAGAGGTATGGCACGTTGCTCCATCTTGTTGGAACTAACCTGCTCTCAATTCGATATCATCTCCGTAAAACTTCAGAGAATATGGGAGACAATGTAAACATGTATAGATGCTGGTGGAGGACACTTCTACCATTTTCTCTGAGATGTAAATAGTGTAATGTAATCTTCCAATTGTGTATTATATTCTCCTGAAGTTACACGTGTGTCCTATTATTGGTTCAAAGGTTATGGCCTATTGAAATGGTTCTGGTTTATATGGATTGCACTATAGATACAGGAATTAGCATTTGAAACAATAGCTTGTTCAAGAGTAGAAAAAGTCATGAGAATGCACCACTAATGATTGGAACCCCTACATCTATTTCACAACTGAAAATGATTTGATATGTCGATTCGGCATGAAGTTCCAGTCTTGGTCTATTTATCTATGTCCTCAAGTGGGGCACCTGCGGGAGGAAGGACGAGACCAGAAGAGACAGAGAGCGGCGGTCCCAAGGAGCCAGTGTAGAGCCCTGCGGGCAGGGCCCTTCACATAACCCGTTGGAAACTCTCCGACAAGCCAGAACAACCGGCGTCCTTCCCGCCGTGATCCTGGAATGGTGCCACCAGACCGGGTTGAGAGACCGGAGACCGTCGTACCGGAGGAAGTTTTACCAAGAGCATATAATTCTGCTATGCTACGCCAAGACATCTGCTGACAGTTCTACTCAGAAAGGGACTACCAGTGAGAGATAATATCAAATGATAATGGAGATGAATAATTGGAGGGACAAGAAGTACGGTAGATGTAATTAAACTGCTCAGCATTCGCCTGGAGATCCGGAAAACCTACGGGAAAACTCATACCTAGTCCTTCCGAATGCAGCCCTAGATGAAACCGCCTGATCCATTCCGTTCCTTTTGTTCTCCCGTTCTAGAGAATCTAAACACACTAATGATAATTCATAATTGAATCAATTTCGGTTACTCTATTACCATACGGTCCAACAAACTTTAACTCTACAGTGCTCTAACAGATAAATAATATACTACACAAACCAAGTTTTGAGCACTTTGCAGAAACAAAAACACGGAACTACATACAAATTTTCCATACTAAATTCCTGTTGGAATCGACGCCCTTATTTTGTCAGGGACGTTTCGAATAGATAAGCCTAACTCGGCGGCCCAACAGCCGTTTCCGGGCCTACTGTCCAACTGCTGTGGCCCCATCTCAGAACATAACAAGATTTCAGAATGGGGTGTAATATTGGAGGATGGGACGTGGTTGGTATATGCTAATCTTCGCAGCCTAGGTCACTATTACTCAATCAGTCGGCTCTTCAGGGTTCAAATGAGCCCGAGTACACCCTGAATCACGTCTCCTATCTGGAGAATATTCCCATGCTGGTACCGGGAATCGAACAAGGTAATCTTCCACTAGGTAAGTAGCAGACCTACCATCGCGAGTCACTGTCTATTAGAAGGCATACACATCGCCTGTCTAATGTTTTGACCTCCAAGGTCCAAATATCTTTTTCCTTTTTTCAGTGAGTAGATAATAATTTGTTCGCTGAACATGACGATAACTAATTAGAAAACATAGCACGTCGCTTGTAGTTTGGCAAGAGAAAGTAGAGGAAAAGAAAAAGATTTCAATTTAAGCCTGTGAATGACATGTATAACAGTTCTAATTATACGTGTTAGAAAATCCACGCCCATTAATGTCGCAATGAATGGACGCTCAGATAAGATTAGCAATGGTGCCGTACATTCACGCTCATAAATATCACATTAGTTGCCTGGATGGAGGCAGAAATTAGATCTTTAGTGACTGTCACAAGGTCGTTATCCAAATATTTTATTGTGAATAAGACTTATCCTTCACCTAGTTATGCATAAGACCAGCGAATTATCATATAAATAGACTTGCGGACACAACATTTGGAAGCATGGTTTTTAAACCACAAATTGTGCAGACATTTTAAGCAAATCTAGTGATAGATTTCTAAATTCTCACTTACTTACTCAACATATCACTTCAGCTTTTACAAATTTGATTCTACAATGAAGCTATTTTTATGAAGATAAACACAATTTCAATTTTCTTTCATGTAGACGTGTGTATGTTTCCTGCAGCTTTTATTATTTTAGACATGAGTATCAATTTCTCCAAATACATTTATTTGAGATAACTAAAACCTTATATTTGCATATTTTAATGTGAAGATTAGAATTCCATGTTAACATACATGGAAAATTTTAGCTTTGAAATGCTGGAAGAAACAATGTTCTTTAGAAAGAAATTCCTAAAAAGAACATCAGAAAAAAACAGTGATTCTGCAACCAGTGCTTCTGGAAAAAGCGTGTCGCTGGACTTTTTGATTCCTCTGTCATGTATGTGAAACAGAATTAAATATATATAGAGTCAACATGAAAAATTCAATGCCATAACCAGGATTTTAACCACGGATCACCTGGTTTCCATCCAGTCGCTCTAATCCATTGAGCTACCATAGCCAACGTGCCGTCCTGACACCAAGTTTTCCACCTGACTCGTATATTTCCCCGGTAAACCACTAAGGGATCTCGCATTCGAGATTCACCGTTTGTGGCGACTTACTATCGTAAGTACTTGAGTCCCAGGCTTCATCATTTAACTCTTATTATTTTAGTTAATTGATGGAAATTAATCATTTCTTCACACTAGCCGTGTATAGGCTAAGGTTTTTGATATATAGAGTCAACATGACAAATTCAATGCCATGACGTAGTGGTTTACTCCAGGGGCTATATATGTATATAGGGGCTGTTGACTCTGTATATCAAAAACCTTAGCCTATATACGGCTAGTGTGAAGAAATGATTCATTTCCATCAATTAACTAAAAGAATTAAATAACTTTATTGTAATTATTTACATTAAATTTTTCTCACAGTGCTTTCATTTTACATCTTGCTTTTCTGCAATATGAATCATGTGTCCTTCACTTTTTGCTGGTTACATGTTGCTTAGGGGACTTCAGGAGTTGTGATTTTGCGTGTAATAAATTTTTTCTTTAACCTTACTAAATTACAATTCCAGGGCGCCGGGGTGGCGTAGAGGTTTTGCTCGCGGCTCCCGTGCAAAGGGCCCCAAGTTAGATTCCCAGCTCTGGGGTTGGCGATTTTAAGTCAGCCCTATCCATGCCTTCCCCTCTGTGAAATGTCCCCTATGCCCAACGTAGTTCGAGTCCACGACATAAGCTGTAGGTCCTCTCGCCTCACCGTTATCTACACTATCACCCTATCATTGGAGGTATTTCGCCCACTCTCTCGATTCCTCCACCTGAGAAATGGGTCCGGTCGTCACGTGGTGGAGCGAGGTTACCCCGAAGGCTAACCAAAATACACTGCCATGCAGATATACAAGTTCTGAAGCCCCTGAATTCATTAAAGTAGTTTTAGAAAGAGTTTTGCCGTGTTTGTGCAGGTGTGTGTTGTATGTCTGAAAAGTGTTGTATGGAGACAGTAGCAACTACGTGATTTCACTACATCTGCGTCACGCAATATAAACTATTTCCTGGGGAAATTATAACTTATGCATTTATAACTTAACCTAAATTTATGTAGAAAAATATAATATTACATAAATCATTTGTAGAATAGATTTTAAAATATTTATTATATGCAGAAGAAGTCAATGGAATTACCATACCACATATTTGTATTTGCACTCCGGCAGAGGACAATCGACACACAGGCTTAAAAAGAGTAATATTTTTGACTATAAAATAGATGGAGTAAATTTAACAATTTTAGAAACACCGACTAATTTAGGAGTTATTTTTAATAAGGATATAATTTTTAATAAACACATTAACACAGTAATCAGTGCAGCATATAGAAATTTGGGATTCGTTATTCGTAACTCTCCAGCTTCAAGGATATTAGACTTTTTGTTACATTATATAATTCATTTGTAAAATACAGACTCGAATATGCTTCACTAGTATGGAGTCTTTATATCACCAAATTTATTAAACTTATCAGTATAAATTTCTAAGGAATGTGTTTTTCAAAACTTTTCATTATTTTCCTAAATTCATATCATAGTATCTTCAATTATTCGACTTTAGAAGTCTATCACATAGGAGAAATTGTATTGCTTTTCCTTTACAAATTACTTCATAATATGATTGATGACTCTAACCTAAGACAGTTAATACGTTTTTACGTTCCAAATGTTGCACCAAATAAATTTCGTAATATTTTCCTTTCTTAGATGGTTAATACTGGTTCTTATAAATATTCACCTATGCATAAAATGCATACAATAAATTACATCCCTTTAGCACTGATACACGAGGTACGTCCAGAAAGTAAGTTCTGTTTGATAATACAATTAAATTGTGTACAGATACAGAAAAGTTATTTATTGCACAAAATTCTACAACTCTTAACCTACTTTTCCACATAACTGCCGAAATGTTGCAGGCATTTGTCATAGCGAGGCACAAGTTTTTTATACCTTCTTCATAGAAGTTTGCTGCCTGTGTCTTCAACCAGATGGAAACATTTTCTTTCAGTTTCTTCTTCTTCTTCTTCTTCTTCTTCTTCTTCTTCTTCTTCTTCTTCTTCTTCTTCTTCTTCTTCTTCTTCTTCTTCTTCTTCTTCTTCTTCTTCTTCTTCTTCTTCTTCTTCTTCTTCTTCTTCTTCTTCTTCTTCTTCTTCTTCTTCTTCTTCTTCTTCTTCTTCTTCTTCTTCTTCTTCTTCTTCTTCTTCTTCTTCTTCTTCTTCTTCTTCTTCTTCTTCTTCTTCTTCTTCTTCTTCTTCTTCTTCTTCTTCTTCTTCTTCTTCTTCTTCTTCTTCTTCTTCTTCTTCTTCTTCTTCTTCACTTCATGGCATAGGCAATCAAGTGCCTGTTCCGCCTTCGAAGTCCTCCAGCCATCGTTTCCTGGGTCTGCCCACCGATCTCCTACCTTTAGGATGATACTGCAATATTTGTTTTGTAAATCTATTATCTGGGATTCTTTCAACATGTTCCTTCCATTTTTTGTTTGAGATCTTTTAACCTATCATTCATACTAAAAATGTCCAGCTCTTCTCTTATATTTCATTTCTTATTAAGTCCCTTTTCGTGCATCCTTTCACATTTCTCAAGAATTTCATTTCTGAAGTCTGTATTTTACTCTGTTGCTTTTTAGTTAACGTCCAAGTCTCACTTGCGTATGATAGTATAG
Organism: Mantis religiosa; assembly: GCA_030765055.1. Classification (NCBI taxonomy): domain Eukaryota; kingdom Metazoa; phylum Arthropoda; class Insecta; order Mantodea; family Mantidae; genus Mantis; species Mantis religiosa. The sequence continues at coordinate 112,850,377 of CM060955.1, read as the reverse complement.
GTACAGCCATAACTTTGTAGAACTTTAATTTTGTTTCTTTACGTATTTTGTTTCTAAATGTTCTATTTATTGTTCCACACACTCTTTGAAGTTTGCATATTTTATTTTAGACGTCATATTCCTTGTCATAACTAACATCAGTTCCCAAGTAGTTAAATTGGCTTACCTGTTCAACGCAACGATTATTTATAACTATTTTTGTTCTAATTGGCTCTTTCCCAATGAATGCCATTATCTTTGATTTTATAAAAGAAATTTTCATATCATATTGCTTACAAGTTAAATAAGTTTAAAAATAGATTTTTGCAGGGCAGACTCGCTTTTTTGTATAATAACTAAGTTGTCAGCAAACAATAAAATATTTAAAAAGTTTTTATTTGAAATTTTAAAACCTACATTCACTCTCTACATCCATTTGCACACTAGATCGTCAATATAAATACTAAAACGTGTAGGTGATAAAGTACACCGTTGTCTGACACCCTGATTAGTAAGATTTTTATTCATCTCTTCGTCATTGTTGAAGTGTTGACCACCAAGGAAAGATTTGAGATGCAAAAACAGATGAAAGTCGCTAGGAGCGAGGTCAGGGCTGTACGGTGAGTGGTCAAACACGTTCCAGCCAAATCCCTGTAGGATGCTTTTCGTTGCATTTGCAGTGTGTGGTCGTGCGTTGTCGTGGAGAAGCAAAACACCCTTGACCTCGCAAATTTGCCGATAAATTTCAATTGGTTTCACTTTCCTAGCATTCAGAAAACGAATCACATACATGATTTTAAAAGCGGCGGCATTTTCAATCAACACCGACATTGTAAACAAGCACAACAAAGCGTACGTGACCAACAGCGATCTCACAACGGCACACGTTTCTTCTCCTTGATACAGAGCGTCTACTGCGCATGTGCGGAACTGCGATCGCAGAGCTGCAGCGGAGATAAATTGAAACAGAACTTACTTTCTGGACGCCCCTTGTATTTAATATGAAAATCAGAAACATTGCTTTATGCTGTGATTATTTATTAGCAAAAGTATAATGATTGACTTACTGTATATGTGAACCCATGTTACCAACTTGTTTTTGTTTTGTTATTATTTATTCTGTAATTATTTTTGTGTTGTTTTGATAGATTTTGTTCATATTGTAAGTTTTTAGTGAACATTGTAATTAGGGAAACCTGTAATGTTCACATTCAATAAATAAATAAATACCCTCAGTTCATAAAATAATAAGTTGTAAACAATAGAAGTTGTAGCTCATATAAAATAGAAGATACCCAGGTGTATACGTGCCGTATATCACGTTGCAGTTTGGCAAGCAAACTAGCGTGGGCAAGCGCATTTCCTGTACAAAGGCACGTGTCCTCTGTAAAAGGAAAACCGCAAGCAGACTCCATTCTTAGACCTTTTCCTTATCAAATGATTCAGCTTCTATAAATATGTGTAGGCTGAAATTTACTGTGGTTTTCCTGAAGTTTACTGCGGTTTGTAATTCAGCACTCGCCCATTAATGGCGAGTTTTAGGTAGAGATGTTCTTTTGTTTCTAATTATCCGAGTAATTCTTATAGCGTGGAAAACCCTCTTGTATAAAATTTGCATTGAAATTTTGATGAGTAGAAAAGATATTTATTTCAAATAAGAAGCAAATATTTCCAAATATTATGACAGTTTTCCAACCCATATACATCATCTTTGGTAGTCTAACCAACATACTCAGACGTCCTAACCAACAGGTAACAGAATATAGAACTAATAATTATTATGCAATCCATTTAAGTGAGTGATACTCCTTAACACTTATATTTCTATTTATCTTTATTAAAAGCCTTTTGGATTTCTCTGTTACATATCCCCCAAAGTCGTTGGTATTTCACCGTAAATACCTATTTAAGGCCCTTAAAACCTAAAAAAGGAAAATATAAGAAAAATATAAAACAAAAATAAAATCGTTTTGGAACAATTTCCATTTTTTCTGTATATATGTGTGTCTGTCTTTCTGTATATGAGCAGCATAATTTAAATATAAAATTTTGCTAAATATCAAAGCAATACTTTTCAAAGTTACAGTACGAAGCTTTCTAAGAAAATGACTCCTCCCTCATTACCATCACTTTTTTATTTTTAAGGAATTGATCAAACTTCTTTTTATTAAAACATTGTACAGTAGACATAGTTTTTATGAATTATAAAAGGTATATCCCTTATATAAATTTCATTGAAATAGCTTTACAGGTTCTCTACATTCTGAACTAATTTGGTTTAATACTTTACCAAAGGGCTTCAAATAATCAAGTGACATCATACAAAAACTGACGATCTCTTAGAGTTTTTTTTTTTTTTTTTTTTTTTTTTTTTTTTTTTTTTTTTTTTAATTTACGTCCTCCAACGTTAAGTCATATCGACGGTGAATGAAATGGGTAAAATGATGCTCAAATGAGTCCAGGGTCCATAGAGCTTAGAGTTACCCGACATTGGTCTTGAAGGATAAGGGAAAGCCCCGGAAAAGGCCTTATCCAGGTAACTCACTCTGACCGAGATTCGAACTCGAGACTTTTTTTTTAATTTCCACACTGAGCTTTGCTGTTTGCTCTCAGGATCAAAATGATGTAGCCAAGTTTCATCAGCAGTGATTACGTTTGAAAGAAACACCGGATCTTCCTCTAACATCAACTTTAACGGCAGGCACGCTACCCGAGGCGGACTCTTAAAGGTTTGTTGTGGTGTTCAGCGATATTTAAATGTTCAAATACTTTCACTATTTTGAACTCATTTTTTTTCTCTCCCATTCCACCTCGTGAACGGAGAACGGAACTAAGCCCGCCTCCGTGGTATGAAGGTAGCGTGTCTTGCTCATATTCGACGTTCCGAGTTTGAATCTTGGTTACATTATAATTTGTAGAGTGTTTTCGCTTTTTCTGAGAAGACGAGTTTTGGGTAACTAAGCTATAAGGGCCCGCCTTGGTAGCGTGGTGGTAGCATGTCTGCCTCACGTTCAAGAGGTCCCGAGTTCGAATCTCGGTCAGGGTGGGTTACCTGGATAAGGCTTTTTCTGGGGTTTACCGTTATCCTGTAAGACGAATATCGGGTAACGCTAAGTTACATGGACCCCGGACTCATTTGAGCATCTTTTCACCCATTCCATTCATCGTCCGATATGACTTAACGTTGTAGGACGTAAATTACAACAGCAAAAACAAAACAAAAAAGCTATAAGGATCCTGGACATATGTGAGTATCATCTTCTAAACTGACTGGGCTGGAGCACGTTAAGAGTTAAAATATTTTAACTACCATTTATGCTTTCCATATTTAAAAAGGCGTGCAAATATGTACCAGACGGAAGAACAGGCTTTGGTAAATAGTTTTTCAAGAGTGAGTAGAGAAAGTCTTCTGAATGCAGCTAAGCATTATTGTCCTTGTGTTCGAAAAACTTAGTTCGGATAGTTGGTTCCCCTGGTATGGCTTGTGCGGAGCTTGGCGACAATAGTTTATACTATGGTAAATATTTATTTCTGTAATTATACATTATTTTCCTATATTATTTCGTTGGTATTCATCAGTTTTTAGTAATATAATGAATTTTTCGAAGTTCAAAGGTTTCTCGGAGGAATTTTTGTTTTGCAGCACGCTAGTTTGGGAAGTATAGTTTTGCTTATTCTGTTTCTTTTCCCCCCAGAATATATATATATATATATATATATATATATATATATATAAAGATAAAAATGTACTGTCTTACTTGATATTATTTAGCAAATTTGAGTCACAATGTTTGAACACTGACATTTTGTTGTAATTTTTGCAATTATTTTTCTTCACAAATAACTTTCTTAATATACCGAACCTCTAGCTCGTAAGTGGAATGCTGTTTGCCCCTATGGTCGACTGACCATAGAGTGGTCGAGAGTCCTAATCTCTAACGCAAACGGGGTTCAATTCTCAGTTAGAACAGATTATTATTCTTTATATCCTTTGCCCTCTCAGAGCATGTAAATGTTTAGCATGTGAATGTGCTTCAGAGCAAAATTAAATAAATATAAATCCAGTGTGTAACTTAAAACTTCACCTATCTTATAAGAAATGATATTATTCTTATAAATTCTCCAGGAACGCGATTTTATGTATATTCATACACATCTTGGGCTGTAAAAACAAAGCTTATGAGAATTAATTATTATTCTTATAATTTATATTAATTATCATCATTTATTATAATATAAGTGAAGTTTTGAATTACAAATTATTATATTTGTATATACTTGTTTGATTTACTGTTAATAGCTTCATATTTTACGTATTTACCAGTATGAATTACTTAAAACAGCAATAGTGAGAGCCCCTGACATGACCATAAATGTTAGAGGTTTCTATATGCACAAAAAAAGGAAAGTCGAATATATATATAACTTATAAAGTTATCCATTTCTGTGCTCTGAGTACTTCCAAGAAAATAGTATTAAACCGCCAATTTATTTTTTGTCAGCTATGTGATAATCCAGAGGGTTTACTGTTTATGAACTGATAATACACCAATTTTAAGCGTATATTATGGGACTTATTCCTTAAATGTTAAATATACTAATGACGTGATTATACCTCAAGAATTATTTTAGATATTGCCCTGAAATTTTTCAAAATGTAATGCACCTCTTCTAAGTCTATTGATCTGTTTTTATACTAAACGTTAGTTCATTAAAGAATTATTTTCTGAAGTGTGATATCTGTTGATTAAAATACATAAATAATTATTTTAAAAAATAACCAACCATGTTATTAACATCAAAGTAGATCCAAAACAGTACTTAGAAGTTGTTTTACCATCAGTTTATCTATCTAATAGTTTTAATAGTATTTTTTTTAAAAAAAACTGTTCAAAACAAAATTAAAAAAGCAAACTGGTATATATTTTCATTAAAAAACACATTACTTGTTGACACAATCTGTCGTACCTAAAAGTAATATCAATTTTTGGACATCATTTACCTTAATAAACGACATAAGTTATTTCTGTATTTCAACTGTGTAAGGGTTATTATTATTTTTTCTGTGCGGGGTGGTGCAGAATTTCCAGTAGATAATGGATACAAGTATGTTTAAAAGGTAAATATTTTACCAAGTAATAAAATATATATTATATTAGAGATAAACTTACATTTAATGACCATAGAAAGTTAAAACATTTTCGCCATTTATACCCTTCCCTTAATACAGGTGTCTTAGTTTCTACCAAGAAATTTGAGTGATTGTTGGGCTTCCTGTTTCCACTAAATAAACAAGTTAATAAATTAATTTTTGAAACGGGAGTAGCAAACAGTCTTACCGGATATATTTGAAAAGTCGAAGGCAAGTTTCAGTTAAAGCTTGAACCAAGAGATTCCACAACGACCTGGGCAGATTGTTGGGCTTCCTGTTTCCACTAAATAAATAAGTTAATAAATTAATTTTCGAAACGGGAGTAGCAAACAATCTTACCGGATTTATTTGAAGAGTGTCGAAGGCAAGTTTCAGCAAAAGCTTGAACCAAGAGATTCCACAACGACCGGAACAGTCTGCTGTTGACGTTATGACAGTATCTCAAGAAATGAATGCATCTGCACTGGTGGAAATGAGTCACAAATAATCCCATACTTTGCACAGACGTATTATCGTATGTAATAATCTTTTGATTTGCAAGGAGTCACTTGGTATTAGAGGCTTAGTCGAGCAAGTACACTAGTCCTGACTCAAACTTGTGAAACTGTTGCTTTGCACGACTCAAAATTTGTAAGATACAGCCAGTTTTGGAGATTCGCAACTTCAACTAATAGTTAAATATCAAGTATTACCACATTTTGTATTATACTTGTGAGCATGTAAAAAGAAAAGCACGAGATCCATAGTTCCAATCTTGTCAGACGGAACTTCCCTGACTGAAACTTCTGCCGAAGTTTTCTCAATCCTCATAACTGCAAATGCTTTTAACTTAGGTCTGGAAGATATTTTTCCCAAATGTTCTTTTCTGATTTTATACGCAACCTTCTGCTCAGCATTCAAATTCGAAATGCTTCCAGTCATATTTCCTTACTCCATCCTGACACCAGTGCCTTCGCACTCCAAATAAAAAACTGAAATGACCTCTTCTTTAGTTCTTTCAACTGAGGTACAAAGAAAGTCTTTCTCTCTTGTTAAAAGTTATTTTCTATTCCTAGACTTATTACATGATATGCACAAAACAGATAGAAAAATTGCGTCGTGTATTTTATTATTAATTCATTTGGATATCAATCAAGCATTGTCGTTTATTTTAAATACGGCAGTAAGAATGTGATTTTACTGGCCATGATTTCATTATAATTTTACTTTATCTTAATATTGAGCTAAACAATTTTTCCATTCTCGTGTTGCTAATATTTTAGTTATTAATGTTCCGTTAAATATTGTATTATTTATTAATTTATACCGTGCGACTTTATTTAGCACAGCTAACAAAAAAGTTAAGAAAAGTGTTTTAAATGAACACTTAATTCTGTCCTGTAAACATTCAGTTTATTCCTGGCGTATTTTATGGAATTCGAAACCTTACAAGGGATGTAAAAGCTTATTTCATAAAAAAATGTGTATCTTTTAGATTTGGCAATTAAAATTTGGTAGCTTTAAACATATCCAGAATCTTAGTTATTCTTTGAGTTTGTTTCACATTTTATATTTGCTATGTGGTCACTGTTTTTCTTCTTATAAGTTCGTGCTAAGAACATGGAATATCATGGATGGTGTATACTATGTAACCTTTTAGTACTATTTCAGCCTTCAATGTTGCATTACTGGATCTAACGTGATGCATTTATATTAGTAGTCTGTGCATTTATGACAACTCTTAAATATATACAAAGCTGTACATTACGTACTTAAACCAAGTATGTTATGTACTTTTTGTGCAGCATATGTACAAAATAGAGATAAATGTCATAGACAAAAATGACGAGTTGTGAACATTAATATATAATTTCATGCCTTTCTAGAGTGAGTTTATATTTTGCATTTTCATATATTTTGCGTTCTCTCTCTCTCTCTCTCTCTCTCTCTCTCTCTCTCTCTCTCTCTCTCTCTCTCTCTCTCTCTCTCTCTCTCTCTCTCTCTCTCTCATAAAACTCTACTTTAAAATCAAAGAACTGTATCCCCTTTTATTTAAACGTTATGCTAAAAGTTGGACCACAGCGGAAAACAAAAACTAAGTTTGTTTATAAATTAAAGCTTTATGCAGTGGTTAATTAGTTCCAATTAATAAATGAGATTATTCTGTATGCCACGACAAATTATATACATAAATGAGTTCCTTAAAATATAGAATTTTGGTAGAGGATTCTTGGAATTTAGAATTTGCTATTAATTTAAACATGTTGAAATTTAATTCTTATTTTATGAAGATCTTTAATTGTCAATTAGTTTTGTACATTAAAATGTTCTACTGACACACATGTGAACTTCGTAAGCACCTTGTGCAGCTCAGAAGACGAGGTATCAATAAGATTTTGTTCCGTAACTAAAATATGCACAGCTGTAGAAAGGCTGACCAGCTGGATATCTCTTTAATTACTATCAGAATGCAATATATCAGTGATCCCTGGAAGCAATAATAGCGTGCGGAAGTCCTCAACGACTGGTGTAGCTGTTGAGGTAGGAAGAATATCACCACCTGTCAGTCAGGATACCACTTGCTTGTCCCCTGCAGTTACTGCGTCCTCTTCTCTATGTATTTCGTTCGATCAATGTCTTCTTCAGCTCCTGACGGATGCTTGAGCAAGTAACGCCTGCTGTCTGCTTCAAATGAAGATCTAAACGAGTCAACACAAAACAGTTGCTTTGATACTTGCTTCTATTCTTACGAGAAATATTGGTTCTGTGTCTAAATAAATACATGGCGGCACTAAACATTTTTAGAATCTCATGTTTCTGAAAGCAAATAATATTTGTATTTAACAACTATTTTTTAGTGTTTTGAAAATGTTTTATTGTTGATCGCCTTGTAATTTATTAGATTCGCTCTTATAATTAATATTATAAGATTTTGTGTTCACCCAGAAATGAATTTCTACCATATTGAACCGCCATTACTGCCTAAACAATGTAAAGATTGACCTAAAAATGCATTAGGTGAACAAGTTCCACCTAAAAGCTTATTTATATAAGAATATTTATAATTGGTGCAGACTACTCAAGACCATTTGAATTGATAGATTTCGTGAAAGACGCCCAATATGAAAATGCTATTCGTGAAAATATTGCCGCTGCAGAAGCAATGCTTGAAGAAGGTCAACAGATATTTTATATATTTATTCGGAAAATATTGGGTTCTGAAATGAGTCAAATTCAAAACATTTACAAGTTAGACAATAGAAAACATTGCTGTCATTCCGATAATAGTCGACAACCCATTGATTGGCACAGAAAAATCTTTGGAAAAATTTCAAGGCAAATTGCAGCTTCAAATTTGATTAGAAATATTGTTAAAGACAATTAATATTGTAGGTACTCACTGTTATTTATGATCCTGAGAAGAAAATTGGCTCAATGAGTATTTCAAACAGAACCTAAGACTATATAGAGTCTAACGAATTTGCATATTGGTAGGAAGATGATAACTAGTTCTCTCACTCTCTCTCTCTGTCTCTCTCTCTAAAATGGCTCAAATTAACCATATTTCTACTATAGCATTAGAAGATAGAGTAAATTTACTGGTAAAAAAAATTCATGAAAAATTCCCAAAGGAAAATATGAGTTTATGTAAGACAAGCATCGTCTTACACGAAAATCAAACAGCTGAGCATCTGGATGCCCTAAAGATCAGCACCATAACCCTTCCACTTACAGCCCTGATCTAGCAAATTATCATTTCCTTTTGTTTCCAAAACTTAAAGATACAACAGGTGAATCACTTTTCGTCGTCAGATGAAGCACTGGAATATTATATAAATCTGATTTCTGAAGTGTCTTGTGAAAAATGGCATTGCTTTAATTGGTATGAAAAAGTAATATATTGAAAAAATAAAAATATTTAAAGTTTTAAAACTCCTTGTTTTGTTTCCTAAAATTATCGCATCTTCCTTGTATAGGATATCCTATGTAAAAGAACTCTCTATCTGTTAACTATTTTAAAATATTGTTTGACAAATATATACGTCATTTAGTAAAAATTGTGTCCGGTATAAGGTAGTTTTGGTTATAAAATAAAGAAGAATAAAGATTAATATTTGATGATATATTTGAGTTCACAGAAGAGAAAATGGCCCAAAGGTACACGCTAATCCAATTAAATGACAATACCAAAACAGACACGCTATAAATTCCAGATGAGGGAATGAACGGGCACGCTTTCCTCCTCTGTTTTGCTTTAAAACATTTGGCAACTCTCAAATTGTGGGTTCTTTTGCACAATTTTCTGTTTATGCTAATAAGTAAATCACTTAAAAAGGTTCACACAAGGTGTTCCTCCTGGTAGAAAAACTAGCTAATATGTTTGTCAATATAAGTATTGCATTCACTTCAGCTGGGAATGATGTTTGTAATTTAATACAAATCTATTAGTTAACTAGGTGAAAAGCAGTTATGATTTTACTTCGGCACCGCCCTTCAGTCCGTCATCGAGGATTGCGTAAAGATAACGTCATGAGCATATTCATAAACCAAAGGACAGAAATGGTGAAGACAGCTTTTAATTGCAAACACTTCGTGGAGCCTTAATGAAGGCTAAGATCACGGAAGTTCTTCGGTGTTATATTAATATGTTAATATTCACTTATAATACAAGTGTAGTCAAAATAAAATAATTTTTAACTTGTCATATATTATTTTTAGATATCCCTAAATAATTAAGTACGTAGTCTCCAGTTGAAATCCATTATACATTCGGACTTGCGCAATGGTGAGCTCTGTTGTTCGGCCTTCATGGGCAGTGCTGACATGTTCATCTACAGCAATGTCACACTATTTCCACAAATTCTTTAGTAACAATTCTAACGTTGGAAATTAATTATTCTTTCACACTGGCCGTGTGTAGGCAAAAGTATGGAGAGATATAGTCAGACTTTAAAATTCAATGCCATAGCCGGGATTTGAGCCACAGATCTTCTGGTTGCCGTCCAGCTGCTCTAACCCTTGAGTTACTATGGCCAACATGCCGAAATGACATTAAATTCTCCAACTGACTCGTGCTTTTTTTCCGGTAAACCACTTAGGAGTTCTCATAAACACACGAGACACCTACCTTAATGGCGACCTACAACGTGTAAGTACTTTAAGGCCCGGGCTTTATAGTTAACCACTATTAGGTCAATTAATGGAAATTAATTATTCTTTCACACTGAAAGAATGTGAAAGAATGTGTGAAAGAATAATTAATTTCCATTAATTGACCTAATAGTGGTTAACAATAAAGCCCGGGCCTTAAAGTACTTTACACGTTATAGGTCGCCATTAAGGTAGTTGTCTCATGTGTTTATGAGAACTCCTAAGTGGTTTACCGGGAAAAACATGAGTCAGTTGGATAGTTTAATGTCATGTCGGCATGTTAGCCATAGTAGCTCAAGGGTTGGAGCAGCTGGACGGCAACCAGAAGATCTGTGGTTCAAATCCCGGGTATGGCATTGAATTTTTCAGTCTGACTGTATTTCTCCATATCTCTCCAATTCTATCGTCATCTGCTCGCTGCTTTCAAAGTATCTTCCATTTGTACCGAATATATTCACGAATCATTCAAATGGTACATCACTACGTTAAAGATACAAGATCTCTACTTAATATATATAATTTCCATCGTAATCATACAATAGAGTGTTATCTATAATCATTCATTTTTAGTACGAGTGGCTCGAGTTTAAAGCTGGACTGCCTAAAAAATTATATTTCCACAATATAACATAGTATAACCAAATACTCAACTTTCGTGTAGAATATACATGAAATATAATTACAGTGTATCAAAAGTTCGAGGGGAAATGTTTCAGTTTTGAAGCTGAAGATACATATGCTCCATAAATTAAGACAATGATGAGGAAGTGAAGGAAATGTTGATGACTGTTCTGTAACAAATCCTTGCTGCACGCCTCTAGGACATAGCGCGTCCTATTTTCCAGAACTCGACCTACCGTTACAAGACCGCTGCGGTTTTGTTTGGCTCGGCTTTTGACGAGATGCATATGATATGTTGTAGCGGCCTAACCCTGTCTTTCTCACATGGATGAGCAGGACGTGCATGTATGGTGAATATGTCGCCTCACTAAGGTCATACGCATGTCTGGTGCATGCTACTTTCACATCCCCTTGCGCGTGCACAGTAGTGTACACTCCGGCAAAAATCTGATACCTGGCTGATGATGAAATTAGGGCTATCTCATAGTTACTCTGACTTTTATGTGAGCAAAACCGAGTGGGATCACTCAGGCCGTTCCGTCTATGGCCCGCATTCGGGAGGCCCGGATTTGATTCCCGTGGAACACCTATCTGATCCATGGGCGTTTTGGAGGCTTTCCTGGGTTGCCAAGCGAATGCTGGGCCTCAAATTTCCAGTCCATCTATTTCATCTCTCATCTGGTGGTTTCTCTCAGGTTAGAAAGTGCCGGCGGGTGTCTAGATGCTGCATGGCAGGATGATATGCTCCTGGTTAGCATTACGTGCTTCGGTAATCTCCGAACCGACCTGCTGAGCCATTTTCGGACCACGCGGGGTGGGATGCCGGTTGTATTGGCCTGCCGAGGCATTTTCCAACTGGTTAAGCGTATGGGCCCTGCCTTCTACACTGTCGTTACTCCTTGGGTCGGCCGCCCTCGTCTCCTCTCACCACATCCTTCCTCGTGGGGATGTCTTACTTGGGTCTTAGCTACAATAAACCACTTATTTCAGTGCCGAACCCCCTCCGTAGAAATCCCAATCCTCTGTGAGCAATGGTATAAGGCATTTGACCACAGAGACACACTCTTATATCTAATTCACATGTGAATAGCGAAATTAGTCATTTCACCACAAACATATGCCCGCCTCGGTAGCGTAGATGGTAGCATGTCTGCCTCACGTTCAAGAGGTCCCGAGTTTGAATCTCGGTCAGGGTGAGTTACCTAGATAAGGTTTTTCCGGGGTTTTCCCTTATCCTTCAAGACGAATGTCGGGTAACTCTAAGCTCCATGGACCCTGGATTCATTTGAGCATCATTTCAACCAATTCATTCACCGTCCGATATAACTTAACGTTGGGGCGGACGTAAATTACAAACACACACACACACACACACACACACACACACACACACACACACACACACACACACACACACACACACAAACATATACCGAAAATTTTATACGTGTTTGAACAATGAAATTTGATCTTCCACCAGAAGTCCGACACAAAAATATGGTTCAGTACTGAAATTAGTCAATATCAAACGTCCCGCCACAACATACAAATCATCGTCTTTGGCCTTGCAACCTTGAAACACATAAGAAACAAATGAATCAAAGAATGTGATGAAGTCAGAGAATCGGTACTACCCTAGGATATGACCTGGGAAAGCCAAGAAGCAAACTTAAGTTCAGAATAGCTAGCCCTACTGGAGTCCAGCCTGAGATCTCGAGAATGTGAGCTTCATAGGTTACTATGTAGCCCTCTCAGTTGGTATACAGGTTCTAAGTGTACTTGTGATGTAACATGCACCATATTTTGTTTCTATTAATTTCAAATTGTGAATAATCATCTCGGCCGTATAAATGAAATGTACATTCCAGAATATTGTTAATATAAACGAACTTTGTTGTAATTTACGTCCTGCAACATTTAGTCATATCGGACGATGAATGAAATGGGTGAAATGATGCTCAGTCCATGGGGCTTAGAGTTACCCGACATTCGTCTTTCATTAGAAAACCCCGGAAAAACCTTATCTAGGTAACTCACCATGACCGAGATTCGAACTCGGGACCTCTTCAACGTGAGGCAGACACGCTACCATCTACGCTACCGAGGCGGGCTATGTGAAAGAAACCACTTATATTAACTAGCATCAGGCCTGAGTACACGAATGTCAACCACAGAGGATACAACTTGAATAATATCTTCTAAATAAATCAAAGTTTCAAGCTTTCCAGAAATGAATAAGTTTTTAAATGTAGTATAAATAAATGCATAAAGAGCAACTGTTGCAGCATAAGGATTGTGTCAGCTCTTTCGTCCTTAGCTGTACTTGAAGTGTGCACTACTGAATACAAATTCTGCTACACTTACGTTATTCTACTGCCTCTTTGAAGTTAGAACATTGTAATCTTTAAAATTCATGGCCTGTTGGAACGCACATGAAAATCGTGACCAGCACTAATAAGTGTCTGACACTTTAGAGTGACGTGTAACATGCATGTCCTTACGTCCGTTTCCATTAAACGCATTTCATCCACAGAGACAATTATTACGTAGTTTTAAATTTAACGCCGAAGCAAAGTTGGCTCAATACACGAAAAGTGGGAGAGGTGATTCAACTAATTTCCTGCGTACACGGATATGTGTGGGTTAGCATTATAGCTCTCTGTAATAGTACAAGAACAAAACAATCTTTTTTAAGGAAACATTTTTAGGTGGAGACTAGATAACACTGGCTTTTAAAACCCAAATGAGTTTTAATTAATTTTATTTACCTCCCCCATTCTTTATGCAATTATTGTACTGGGTGGCTCGGATAGATGCTGAAGAATGGGTTGGATGGTCTGTTTCGTCGCAGCAGAGATTTTTCTTCTTATTATTATTTGTATAGCTTTCAACTTTTTAGTGTTTGCCTTTAGTTCCTGTTAAATTCCTCCAAGTTCCTCTATCCTGTCATTGGAACATATGAAACCAAAAAAGGATTTTTTCGCTTTGTTACAGGATATGGCTCATATAATGTATATTTAAAAAGTATAGGGAAGGAGAACTCAGATTTATGTGAGCAATGTAACTGTTTAGATTCGCCTGAACATGTTAGTTTTGAGTGCAATAAATATAGTGAACTAGCAGAAGACGGTCGAAGGAAACTTCAAGGAAAATGTTTATGGAACATCTTAAGAGATGCAGAAGATTATGTACATTTAGAAAATATGTCTCAGATAATATCCGCTAAGGCGTTAGATGACCCGTGAAAATATACTTCAAGAAAGGAATATAGGAACATTTCAATCTACGAGAAAGGAATATTACTTAAGAGATCGTCGGAGGGAAATAGGACCAAGAGAAACTGAAGAGATAGATTACGAGACTTGAGAAGACCTAATTTAAAACGCAGAACCGATAAACAGAAGACGCCAATTATGGATATCGGAAAGAAGAGCAGAAGCCATAGAAAGAAAGAGAATCCCAGGAGAGCCAGAGGAGATATATGAAGAGTATCAGAGTGGACAGACACAACTGATTATGCAGAAGCGGAGAGATGACTGCCCGGATGTCTGGAACTGACGAACCAGCTCCATCTACTGGTGCCAGTCCCTTCAGGAGATGGATACCAGTAGGAGGAAGCTTTGGCAGAAGCCCGTTGCAGAAGAAAACATTTTAAAATTGTAGGAAAGAGTCTTTCGTAGCTTGTTATAAGAAATAAAGCTGTAATAGAAATGTAGATTTGATTTATATTGTTGGTGTAGAAGTAAAGTAGAAGAAAGATTGTTTTAGGTAGATTAGATGAATAGATTTGTTGTTTACTGGAATCCAGTAATCTGTAGGTTTAGTTAGTTCGTTAAGGTAGGAAGTAGATTATATCTGCAGAGATTGTAAATTGTTTTGTGTAATACGATTTAAAAATTAATGAAGTTATAAATGAAGTTTACATAATAAGGCCTAGTATAGATTCCAGATTTTTTTTATCCTGTCATTGGCCTTCTTCCAATCCTCTTTTCTGCATCGCTTTATTAACTACCTCCGTCCATATCAAGCGTTCCCTTCATCGTTTTCTTCTTCCAGGACCTGTCCAGTTAATAACACTACATGGTAACCTCTCTTCCTTCATTCTTTTTACGTGTCCATACCATTTTTATATCCTTGCTTCTAACCTATCAATTACCGTTTCTTAGGCATCCATTTCCAATTTTATATAATCCTTCCTGATTTTCTTTGAAAAACCTTTGTTATACAAAAAAAGATCCTAATCAATCATGCGTAATAGATGCAGCTAGTGTGTACGTGCAATAGTTTATCTTATGGCATTTACAACCATAGGCCTATTTGTGTCATCGTAGTAGCCGATTTCATGCAATATCTATAAAGTGCTTATGTATCTGTAAATACGTAGGCGCTATCCAAGCACCAATAACATTTTGAATTTGAATTTTCGTATCATGATCGTTTCATGATATATACAAGGGGCGTCCAGAAAGTAAGTTCTGTTTCAATTTAACTCCGCTGCAGCGGAGACGCAACGGTTCCGCACATGCGCGGTAGACGCTCTGTATCAAGGAGAAGAAACGTGCGCCATTGTGAGATCGCTATCAGCCACGTGCGCTTTGTTGTGCTTGTTTACAATATCGTGTTGATTGAAAATCCCGCCGCTTGTGAAATCAGATCTGTGATCCGTTTTCTCTATGCTAGGAAAGTTAAACCAATTGAAATTTTGCGGCAAATTTGCGATGTTTACGGACAAAATACGATGAGCGACAACGCACGACCACGCACTGCAAATGCGACGAAAAACATCCTAAAGGGATTTGGCTGGGACTGTTTGACCACTCACCGTACAGCCCTGACCTCGCTCCTAGCGACTTTCATCTGTTTCTGCATCTCAAATCTTTCCTTGGTGTTCAACACTTCAACAATGACGAAGAGCTGAAAGAAAATGTTTCCAACTGGTTGAAGGCACAAGCAGCAAACTTCTATGAAGAAGGTATACAAAAACTTATGTCTCGCTATGACAAATGGCTGCAAAATTTCGGCAGTTACGTGGAAAATTAGTTTAAGGATTGTAGAATTTTGTGCAATAAATAATTTTTCTGTATCTGTACGCAATTTAATTTTATTACCAAACAGAACTTACTTTCTGGACGTACCTCGTATATAAGATCTAGCGTATCTACCAGGGCAATCCACACAAAGTGAAGACTGACCTACCTCCCCTCTAATGGCCAGGAGTTACTGAGCTGTCCCAAAAGGGCGCCCAGCGCCTCCATGGGGCTTTCCATAGAGCAACCTAGAGACTAACATGCCCCCCATCTGGTCCTAGGGACTCAAAACGGGATGGAAGTGGATACGCCACTTACGCGCGCCAACTCCAAAGGGGAAGACTACCGATTAACCTCGGTGGGGCCGCCTGGTGATCTAGCACACCTTCTACTAGCTATGCTGGCTAGTACGCGGGAATATATGACTTCCTTCAACCCCGTCGGGAGACGTACCCTATCTCTAACGGGTATCGCGAACCACTGCCCCCTCGAGTCTAACCCAATCCGAACAACTCCCAATCAGGGAGGTGCTCGATTGTTCGGCCCGAGGTTCCTCTAGTAACGTCATAGGAACCAGAGTGCTAGGGGTCAGCAGCGCTCACACCACAGCAGCGAAAGGGGACGGATCCCCTCACCTACGGGGATCGTTTCATGATAACATGAACCAAGTGCAAGTTTCATTGTTACCAACTTTCAACATGTGTCTATTAGCAGTTATGTGTTATTACTGTCATGCATTAGTAGTTCACCCAACCTACTGCTCAATATCTAATCGAACCGTTTACAGTAGAGTCTCGATTATCCGACCTAAACTGGTCCGGGACAAGATCGGATAGCCGAAAATGTTGGGTAATACAAAGTAAGTTGGAAAATGGAGTAAAACATGGTAGGTGGGCTGTGTTATTAAAACTATTGTTGGTTTTGCGGTATTTACTGAATAATCAAAACCAATTCTGCATGCAATATTGAACAAAAATAAGCTACAAATGTCTTTAAAAAGAAGCTATCAATGAAGTCTGCTTGCCAGCTGAATGACGTTTCCTTGCTGAGACATTTCGCCATCGTTGAAATATCAATACTTTAGTGGCACACTTGTCTCCGGCTGTTGCTCCGCGTATCTTAATGCCATCTCTAAAGTACTTAAACCTTTAGTGTGACTTAGCTTACTCTCAGTTAGTTCTTCAATGTTCTGTTTTGATTCATCCTCATTCCCACCACCATTGACGAAATCAACAATATCAGTCTGCAAGTTCAAATAGTTGATCTTCTGCACACCAGCTACTCGCATCTTGAGTGGTAGCGTCCTCACAACCAGGAATGCGGTTCAGTAAGGGAACAATGTTACCCATGTTCTCATGTACTATCTCCCTGAGTCTCCCAGTATGCAACGTGTTTCATGTTGAGATATCTTAACTTTTCCACAATGTTCCTTGCCAGCCTGCCTCGGTAGCGCAGATGGTAGTGTGTCTCTCACGTTCAAAAGGTCCCGATTTCGAGTCTCGGTCAGGGTTGAGGCGGTCCGGCCCGTAGCGAACCACGTCGAGCTCTCCCTTGTGCTCAACGCCTCACAATTAAGGATCAGTGGCGTGAGGAGGTTAAGGAAAGGGAGATCGTAATCGGTTCGAGGTGACTTGTAGCTCCCGCATGAGAACTCTCATCTGTACTTCAGGAGTGGGTGCGTCCTGACTGGTTGTGGGTTGAATGATGACACATCGAATCTGTTAGACAGGAGTTTATTGTTATCCTTAGGCTCCTCTGCTCGCCACCGTATAGTCGTCGTCGGTGTGGTTGCTGTGTTTAGCGTCATTATCAATATTGTGATGTGAAGAGCATGGGCAGTAGCACTGTGTTGTCGAACCGGATGTATTTATCGTCTTCCCTATATATGCCTATTTGGGCTAGCTCTCACTGGAGCGATTGTTAGATATTGCACTTCGTCTCGGTGCATGGCGCGTAGGTGTACTTCTTAGGCGGCACCGAATACGCGTCCGTCTCACGTAGGACTCAGGACCGAAGTGCCCTTACTAGCAAAACCTACTTTCCGCCATCACTTTGAATTACCCCCACTCTAGGTAATTCTCGGAGTTTGCAAAAGCACATGAACAATTATCAATTTTCTATTGGCTGATAACTATCCCCACTTGAGATCAGTGTTCAGAGTTTCCAGTTTCGGATCTAACATCAGAAACGCTTTCTCTAACGGTCCGCATGCAAACATTTATGCGAAGGCATGTGCTCTGCGCGTCGGTCAAAATCTTATAGCCTGTTGTCAGAAGCACGCATGGGATTTTAACAATGGGTTGGTTTCCGTCTGGAAGGCACCAAATTTTCCTTGAGAGCAAAACAGACAACAGAGTAGGGTTGTCGTCCGATATGACTAAATCTTGGAGGACGTAAATTACAAAAAAAAAAGGTAGGTTTGTTTGTTTACAGGGATTCCAAAGGGAACCTTCGCAGAGTGGTCTTGTCACTGTGGCGGTCTCCGGAGTATATGCTAGCATTATGGCATATGTCTATTCTGGTATACGTCATTTATTTATATTTATTCGTTTGTTTGTGTTACTGTCTTTCTGATATCAGGTTATATGTCATCTCAGTGTTCCTAGGTGACTCTAAGCTATAACTCTAAGCTCTATGGACCCTGGGCTCATTTGAGCATCATTTCACCCATTTCATTCATCGTCCGATATGACTTAACGTTGAGGACGTACATTAAAAAAAAACAAGTACTTGCCACTGTCCATTTGCTCTATCAGGGACAAAAGGAGCTATCGCTGATATTTTCTTTTCCATGTTTCCTCCATGGAAGCAACCACATGTTTCCTTTTACTGGCCATATTGTACTCATAGGAAATGAAAACAATATCGTCCGCACCCAAGCTATACCTGCACACTCACTGAAGGTTCGAAGACGCATATCCTGCTGACCAAGCACTGGTGAGGCTATGTCGGATAATATGGAATGTCGGTTTACCTAAGTTTGGATAACCTTCTACTGTATTTTCATGGTCTAGAAGATTTTTATGATAAATTCTCCCCTTTAAAATTTATAATGTTAATTTCATAAAGCTCGAGGTACCTCTGATTTCCTTAACCTTCCCCCCCCCCCCCAAGTCTTCGAATTTCTAGAAGTGCTACATTACAGTCCTTTGGAGGTGGATTAGGATTGGGATTTCATTACGGAGGGGATTGGGTACGTAGGTAACCATGCTAGGCTCATTGTTCCCATGCCCCAAGAGGGGCACCCCCGGGAGGAAGGATGAGGCGAAGGAGATAGAGAGCGGCCGACCCAAGGAGTAGAGGGCAGGGTCCCTACAATTTACTTGGATAGAGACTTCCCCTGACAGGCCAGGGCAACGAACCCGCTCCTCTACTGCGGGACGGCAATGAGCTCAGCAGCCGAGCCCTAATGGTCCCAGGTAGGCGATCCGAGCCCCAAAGGTCCCTGGCTGGCGGTCCCGAAATGGTCCCAGCAGAGGAACTGAGGCTAGCAACCGACCTACCGGAGGAGGAAATAGTTTTCCTCAGAGCATATCATCCTGCCATGCACCGCCGAGACACCCGCCGACACTTCTACCCTGAAAGAGACCAACACATGAGAGATGATATGAAATAATGGAGATTAAATGGAGGGACAGGAAATTCGGGGGAAGTAATTAACCTACCCAGCATTCGCCTGACGACCCAGGTAAACCCCCGAAAAAACTCATGGGTCAGGTAGGTCGGCTACGGGAATCGAACCCGGCCTCCCGAATGCGGGCCACAGACGAAACTGCCAGAGCCATCCCGCTCGGTCTTCTTTCATCGAAAGGAATAGGCAGGCAATATTTTAACTAATTACAGGATAATACAATCTAAATGGTTTCCACGTCATATATCCTTATGCATATAACATAGGTGCGAACTATAGGAAAGCTGTTCCACATTTTAGATGACATATGAATGGTGCAATTTATTATGAATTATGCTATTGTTATTTCATATCCAGTGTCGTACATAATAATTGCGTTTTGCCATGAATTTCACTTCATATACTTAATTTATATACATTTTGTGTTCATTTGGTGCAATCCTTGCCTTTTTATGAATAGTAAATGCTCATTTAATAATTTATGTTATTCTGTGAATACTACGAAGCAGATACAAATGTCAAACAAATATCTATTTATGTTTGAGTAAATGCTTTATTGGAAATGTAGCTTTGGCGTGAATTCACAATAAAATGAATAATCGCACCATACCATGCACTAACCAATTAATCAATGAGAAGGTATAAAGGTTTCTCTCACATGCCCACAGAACCTTTAAGCAAAGAATGCATCTATATATTGGTTAAACTACATAGCAGACTCAGTATTTTGTTAGCCTACCTACCAGACACACGAATGAGCTTTCTTGTTAATAACAAGAGAAAATAAGTAGTTTTTGATTCATCCAAAACAAAATCGGGAAGGGTTATTAGGCATATAATTTTCGCAAACTGTGGATAGTGTTAATCGAACATTTCAGTAGATTTTTGTGATCCTATGAAATATTTAAATATCTTTCCTCAACCGTATTTTGCATACGGATATTATGAACGTTACAAAATCTCATGTGAAGTATTCCTTACTTTGTTGTTAAAAATATCAATAATCTCTTAAGGCATAAACTACCCTCCTGTTTAAGTAAGAAATGTTAATGCTTTATTGAGAAATATCTACACATACACATTCATATTTTTATTTTAAAGTTTTTTTTGTGTGTGTGTAATTTACGTCCTCCAACGTTAAGTCATATCGGACGGTGAATGAATTGGGTGAAATGATGCTCAAATGAGTCCAGGGTCCGTGGTGCTTAGAGTTACCCGACATTCCTCTTGAAGGATAAGGGAAAACCCCGGGAAAAAACCTTATCCAGGTAACTCACCCTGACCGAGATTCGAACTCGGGACCTCTTGAACGTGAGGCAGACATGCTACCATCTACGCTACCGAGGTGAGCATTAAAGTGGTTGGTTACCAACACGCCGCACATGACAACCTTGGCTTTTGGGGTAACCTCGCTCCACCCTGTGATGTCTGGACCCATTTCGTAGGTGGAGGCACCCAGAGAGCGGTGTCCATTACCTCTAATGATAGGTTGATAGTGAAGTTGGCAGTGAGGTGAGAGGACCTACAGCTTATACCGTGGACTCCGAACCACGTTGGGCATAGGGGATACTTCACCTGTGCTAGAGAGAGATGAAGACGTGCCCGAGCCGGGGATGGAACTCGGGACCCATAGCACGGGAACCGCCAACGAAACCACTGCACTACCCCGGCGCCCTTTTTTTATTTTATAGTCTACTGATTGAAAATGCTCATCTGTTACAATCACATAACTCTCTCTACCCATTATTGCCTCTTGGCTTCATATTACTCATTACTCGAGATTAAAGTTTCATTAAACTTTTGTTGTCTGTACAAAGGTGGATACAGGAATCCGGAGTGATAGTTAATGTTTAAGAGGCGGGTCGCTATGTGATATCTTACTACTAATAAGAACATCTTGGAAATAGATAATGTAATGATTTTGCGTTGCAAGCTTTGGTTATATTGCGTGGCTGACCAATGCAAAAGTACGCAACATAAGGAGACCTTTAAACAGTATTTTAAATAAATTGATAATGAACATTTTATTTATCATGTAAATATTCTAATTATACAGCATTGTTTTTAGAATTGTTAGTAATTTTTTAGAAATAAAACAAAAGAAAACATTAGGGTATTTTGAGATGGACGTATGTTTTCTTCAAAATGTTGGTTGTCCTTTATTTTAATATATCTACTGAACTGAAATATAAAGATGGATTATTTATTTGTCATTGGCTCTTTTATTTATGCTGTTCAAACTCACACATAAACACGTGCACAGTCCTTTCTCTGAACACATTTATTTTGTATTCAGGGTTTTCAAAACAACCATTTCTTGTGGGATAAGAACTACCTATATACACTGGGAAGAGAATGTAAAATCATTAACTATACACTTTCCTGTTCCGATTCTTAACAACTACCAATAATTCTGACTTAATTAACGGACGAGAATAAATCTTACTGTCCACCAACGCAAATTAAATCCCTGAAAGGAATATGCCACCCTTACACAGTGGGATGACAGCGAATGTGTGTGGCAAAGAACGCGTGCTACACAAGGAGCAGAATGTTAAAAAAACATGCGTCCTATTCACTCAGTACATTAAAACCGAGAAGGTTTATTCACAAAAGTAGAAGCCGTCAGAATGTTTTTGAATGGTCTGTAACTGAACTGACATGGGGTGATATAAACATGACGAGGGAAGTGTAGGAAACTTCTCCTACCTCCTGTATCTCATTTCCTGAATACTTTCTTAGCTGTGGTGGACTGTACAATGTTTCAAACTTCTTCGTAACTATGATGCTATCGCAAAATGTTTGAGTTTCCAGATACTTGAAAATCTGAAATGTAGCAACACTTTCATAAACAATTTAATAACTTTGAACAGGTAGAGCCAGGCTGAAAAATTCAATGCCATAGCCCGGATTTGAACCACGGATTTTCTGGTCTCCGTCCAGCCGCTCTAAACCATTGAGCTACTTTCTGTTTTGAAAGATATGAACTTGAATTATTGCTTCAATCCTTAGGTTACACCTTCTCAAAACCACTTACACATATTCTGATGAATTACAAAACTTATCAATATTTCATGGCTTTCTGAAACGAAATATTTCTTAAGCTAAATGATTCATCTTGATGTTTACTATTTGTCAGCTTGATACTGAGTTTGTTATGTTTTTGTAAATTGCATTATATTCATAAATTTGTAAATGATATTCCTAATATACCTTTGGGTAAAATAGGAATCAAAAAAATTGGATAATAAATAAATAAATAAATACTATGGCCAACGTGCCAACATGACATTAAATTCTCCAACTGACTCGTGTTTTTCCCGGCAAACCACTAGGAGTTCTCATAAACACATGAGACAACTACCTAAATGGCGACTTACTATACTGTACAGTACCCCATCTAGACGGAGACTAGAAGATCCGTGGTTCAAATCCTGGCTATGGCATTGAATTTTTTAGGCCTGGCTCTTCCCTTTCACAGAGCGTCCTACGCACGGCTAATGATAAAGAACAATTAATTTCCAGTTTAATAACTTGTCTTTTTAATTTTGCGCCATTACCTTTGCAGGTCTAATTGAACTACTGTAGTATTTTGATTTGAAATATAATGACTTTATTTATCAGAAGTCACATTTCTCTGCTTTACATAAATTGTGATAAAAACAAAAGTATGGAAGTAGGTTTATTATTTACAACACTCGGGAGTTGAAAAATTGATATTTCTTTTTCTTGTATCTATAACGAATGTAAACATCGAAGTCCATTGAGGGGATATAATAACGCTGGAGCAAAAATTTAGGATTAAACAATCTGTTATGTCCAAAAATATACATGTTTCTCGAGTTCAGTGCATGTTCAGATAAATCAAAGAGCTTCCTGGTTCTCTCAAGTTCGGTTTGGTGGGGATAATACACATTATTCACCTTCTTTGCTTGATACAGAAGCAATATTTTATCTCCGTTTTTATACCGCTATTAATAACCTTCATGAAGTCAGATGTTGGGTAAAGTTACCTAACAGAGGGTAGAGATAGCCTACAGCTACACGCAGTTCTAACGTGGTTTCCAGCAGCAATAATAACGGTAGTAGAGATGCAAAGAAATATACCTTCTTAGTCCTCTTTGTGCACATCTTTTATCATTATTCAAAGAAGTGCAAAAAATGTCATCAAGGAAGGTGCGATTTTATCCCAGTTTTGAAAGATATTCCTGGTAAAACAAGTACCAATCACTATTGCAGATTTTTTTACCAAATATTTCCCTCTTTATAACTTTGATTCTTATTTGTTTTACTGGAAACATCCCAGATGTTCTTAAAACAATTTCTTTCATTTCTTTGCAAGTAATACATACGTTCATTTTCTGTTAAAATGTAAATACTTTATAACAAATATTATCTTCTTTCGAAACTTATCTTTTCTCCTAGTCAGTCTCTACAGATTTTCCAGATATTTTGTCTTAGGTTGTTCACTCCGAGTAAATTTATGTTCTGTTTTTGCTAACCTTCAATCTAAGATTTATGTCATTGTGTTATGCAAATATTTACGCACCACTGACGTTACGTGACTACGAAACGTGGGAATTGTTCTTGTGCGAATTCTATTCTTATTGGATGTACACTGACTTTAATGAAAAATGTGACTCTCGACTGCATACTCTGCCAACTGACAGAGATAGTTCGTTTAATAATATTGTCATTTTATGTCATCCTTAGAATATTTCAGTGTATGGATACAAAAGCGGGTCCTTATTGATGAGTGGTTTCCAGAACTTCCTTTTATCTCCGAAATATTTGTATATAATCCGTGCAGAATCCTTTATGCAAAACTTCTCTCAAACTGGGTGTTTAGTCTGTATAAATAATCTCAGGAAAACCATGCCCACCCCCAAGACTCAGTATCTTATCAGTGTAATTGCGTATCTCTTTGGCAAATTGAATTTGAAGAAAAACTTTGGCTGGTGAAGTTTCTCTAAAATTCACCTTTTTATTTGTGTCCATTGCATTCTTTTTAACCACTGACGTCTTGACTACTTACAATTGTTGAGGACTTAACATTAAAAATTCGGCTTGTTAGTTTAACATGAGATTTAACACCTACTTGACATTTTGTTCCTTTTTTGAAATGTTTATGCCCTTCCTATTCTTCGTTCTTGGAAATTTTTCATTATGTAAGAGCAAATTAAGTCTGTTGTGCTTAACGAACTGATACTGATCTTCTGACATTCTCCAATTTTCCCCAATCCTTAGCCTATCCTAGTAAAAGCAGTCTTTGTCTTCTTATACACCAAAAATTCGTTTCAGGATGTTTGTTTGTCTCTATAAAGCAAACTTTAAGAAACAAGCGCAGTAATGAGATATCCCAAAAATTCATTCATTATTAATAAACATCTGTACTACATATTAAAATTGTTGTAACTTTTTTCCAGTCTTGGTATTTTGTTCAAGATTTTGGTTTTATTTTCAATATTTGAGCCTGTCAAAATAGTCTTCATACATAAAATAGGAAGATTAACAATGGGAAACAATTGGAAAGCCATTGCATTACTTACCAAAGAAGATTTACGTGATAAACATAAGTATTACAAAAGAACAATAACTCAAACTGAAGTAAATAAACAGAAAACTGAACATCATGGTGCCATAATCTTTCGAAGTAATTCTTCCAGCAGTTCCAAGAGACGCTGTTTTTATACGACAGAGCAGGGATTTTTTTAGTTTTTGAAAATCCAACTCCTACAGAGAATGGTGTCTTTGAAAGATTTTCTCCTATTATAAATCATTGCCTTCATATCACTCTACTTTAAGGTATCAGAACTTCTGGTATACTAATTCTCCAGACCCTCCGCCTGTTCTCAGATCATCTTCCAAGGAGAAACATCCATTTCGAGACAAACTGCATGAACCTTCGAGCTGTCATTATATATTGCGTAACTCTTGAAAAGTTAAGTGATGTGACAACTTCAGCCTAATCTCAAAGCAACACATACTCCCCTAAAGTTTTCTTTGCCCTCCCACCCTGTCCTAAGGAAGTGGATGACCGTCACAAACGATCTGTGCAAACCAAGGTTACTTAGCAGTGTTTTGGATGAGTTGATAATGAAAGAATTGCTTAGAACCTAACCGCCCAAAAATGCTCTTTGTGCAAAACGAGTCCTTTGAAGAAGTTGATGTACAATATGCCCACAAGTGGGAGAGGCATTGCAGTATGTAATTGAGCTTATCCATGCAGGTACTTTTCCACTGCCTTCTTGGTTGTGCCAGTGCCATGTAAAAACATTACAAGAAGCGGTGTACAGCGGGGCAGTGAACCCAAGCGACAAGGTGCACGAATACTCTCCTCTTTCCCCTCACGCACTGTGCGTGAGCCCCTCCCCAAGGTGCGTATGGTTGTTGCCTAGACAGACCCGTTATGACCCAAGTGGAGCATACCTGCTGGCAATGCAACTGCTATACCGCATCTTCAGAAAACACCGCTGAGATCAAAGTACTTGGTTCGTACTATATAGAAATTCACTTCCAGGTGATAAAATCTCATTAAGTAAATAAAAAGATGTGATATGCAAATTATTGCATTTACCTTCAAATATTTCTTGGAAATTATTCAAGATGTTCTTGTTAATCCCTTATATACTACATATTTACGTTAATGTTTATTCCAGCCAAAAATTCGATCCAAGATTTCAACAGAAGTAAATGATTTGAGACTTTATGGAGAAAAATAAAGGAAGCTAAATGTATGCATCTGTGTATGTCATTATCTGTGTGTGTTTATGCACAGCATAACTCAAAAATTAAACTAAATACTTAAGTTCAGCATCTTTTCAAGGATGGAACACGAAGTTTTTTGTAAGAACCTACAAAAGTTCCTTTACATGGAACTTCTTTGAAAAGCTTTATTTTCTCAAAAATAACTGTAACAGTTTTGATAAAAAATGCCTTTCAAGTATTTGGTGTCAAAATGTGTATTTCAAATTTATTGGAAACAATATCTGAAATTCTCTTCATTTTTTTTTTTTTTTTTTAATTTACGTCCTCCAACGTTAAGTCATATCGGACGATGAATGGAAGGGTGAAATGATGCTCAATGCTTCCGGAGTCCATGGAGCTTAGAATTACCCGACATCGCCTTTCAGGATAAGAGAAAACCCTGGAAAAAACCTTATCCAGGTAACTCACTCTGACCGAGATTCGAACTCGGGACCTCTTGAACGTGAGGCAGACGCGCTACCATCTACGCTACCGCGGCGGGCTCTCTCTTCATTCTCAATGACCTTAACTGTAAGCTGTTAAAGATAGAAAAATCTTACAGCACAAGTAACAATCTCGTTACAACACAACCTCGTTACAGCAGTGCTGTCAATTTTCAAATAACTGTACTTGACTCAAATTACATATGTCCTGGTCCTTCAAAGAGAACGAATTTCAAGGCCATCATATAATTATCAAATCTTAAAGGATTTAGCTACTTAGCTATCACATTCTACTATTCTCGTTGTACTTATAACAAAATCTATACTAAAACCTTAAATAACATAAGATGCATAGAAGAATAAATAATGGTTGGAATAATTTGTACAACCAAGTAAATCTACACATATTGTTTTTATAAGCAATTACACACAGAAAAATCACAAACACACAATGGCTGTATTACACCTCTTGCACATTTAGATACATGGTCTCGTAAGAGAGGTGGTTTCCAACGTTGCAGAGCGATGCACCTTTTCGGATATAAATATTCTCAACATGGTTTCCTTTGGAAGGGAAGTAAAGCCAGTTGTCTCGTCTCATTCATTTACAGCACATAAAGGGATCTCAAGCTCATAAAAAGCCTTTGAACAAAATAAAGCGATCGTGCACGCACAATGTAGAATGGACACACTGATAAAGCGCATCTATAAGTACGTAAACAAAATAACAAGGGGTGACTGCTGTTCATGTGGTAGAGCTGTACGTTAAGAGCATATGGATTTTGTTCGTTAAACTTACATAGGTTTGCGCACTTACTTATTTGTGTCCATTATTTATCAGTTTGCGTTACTAGATGATAACGGTGCATTTAAATTCTCTACTGTTGTCTGACCACTTGGTGATTTGTAAGTGAAACTTAAGTAGCACATATCTGAAGCCATTAAAATAGACTCTTGACTAGCGAACATGTTCATTTTGTATTCAATTTGCAATATTTCTGATATAGTTCGTAATATCTTTGGATATACAACACTCAAAGTAGCTGTATATCCAAGGCCAACTGAGATGTTCTTTTTTTTTTCGGGAATAACTGGAGGGTTCGGAAAACGCAATATGTAAGTGAAAAATGACGTCAGTTAATGAGCTGAACTGTTAACCAATAACGATAAATGAAGTTCTGAGGTACATACTCTCTTCTTAATTTTGTATAAATAAATATTGACCAAGCAATTCTTATGAAACCGTGTATATTTTATGTTGAGTCTGGTAGGAAACAGGCTATAAGCAGGTTAATAACTTTATTCAAAGCGGGAGCAGGGATAGTTACTAAAGAGTGCAGAATAAAAAAAAAGTTAGATATTTCATTTACATTTCGGTTCTTGAGATGCGAAACCCATGTTTCTAACATGTTTTGTTATATATTTTAAGTACTTCCATAGGATAAATTTAAGTTATAACACGAGACAGAGTATATTTCCAAATGCATTTCAAACATAAAGAGGATATAGAAGGTGGTAACCCTTAAAATGTCTCCTTCACTTCTTATAGGTTCCCGAGTAAGCAGTTGCATTGCCACTTTTCAAAACATCGTATGAATGCAAGTTGCACAGAGTATAATGGATGGAAAGAGGGGAAGAATTGTGTAAAAGAGAGAGGAAAGAGAGAGGAAAAGCAAAAGAGTAGTAATGTGAGATACACATAATACTAAGCAGAGCTAAGTTCTCTGCCACAAATAATAAAAACAGGAGTTTCTTTACAACTATAAAAGGATTGCTTCACATACTTTAGCTGTACTTACATGATGAACAAAAGTTTTATCTAGAACAGATAAAAGTGATCTATACCTTCATTGATTACCTGTGTTTTGCTGAGTGGTATCAGCTTTACTGCATACATAGACACCTCCGTTCCCTACCACTTTTTCGTATACACATGTACGTGAGCTATTAACTTATCTTAACATTGTCCACTATCTGGCGTCCTTATTCTGGCTGAAAGCCTCTAAATTTCAGCTTCTGAACCTTTTTCTCTCTCTATTTCACACTGTATGACCAAACATATATGTTCTAATTATCTTCGCAATAAAACAATTAAATAATATTGTACCTACAGAGCACCATGCACATCATTTGCAAACTTGCCACTACAGTACAATGTACATCGGCGTCTTCGTCATCAGAAGAGCTCGAGTATTGCTATACACATCCCATTCAATAATTTGTTGGTCAGACAATTAGGGCAGAATGGCATCTTACAGGTTATTCATTTTCAACAATGAAACAAAAAACGACTGCAGGATTGTAATCTACAGAGTTTACATGTTGCGTATACGTCATTGGCTTCTACACGTGATCACAGTGTTTCCAAAATGGCGATATCAATGTGTATATATATATATATTAATTTTTGGTAAACATGCTTTCGTAGAACTGCTTATTAAAGAGGAAAAGTCTGCTACTGCTACTGGTGTCCATGTAGATGTTGCTTGGGCAACTACATTATTAGGAGATATGTGGAACATTTCAATAGTGGCAACACAATGCAAGATGAGCGTTGTAGCTATTGCCATCGAACTGGCTCCACGGAACGCAACAAGGACAGTCGATAAGCTCATTAAAGAAGATTGGAGTGTCAGCGTGAACGGATTCGGGTGAAAACTTCTAGTAGAATATAGTGCAGTGCAAGAAATGATTAAACGCTTAGGTTGTTGTAAAGTTTGTGTTTGTTTGTCAAAGGGTAGAAACGTAATTGAGGAACCATCATCCAAATATTCTTCAGAGATTTTAAAATGAAAGTAATCATCTTTGGACCAGTCTTCTGACAGGCGAAGAAAGTTTTTCCCTGAAACAAAAAGAAGAGTAAGGAATGATACATTTGTAACAGATTGGTATCAAAAGTGTGTCTTTAAATTTCCAGAACAATGGAGAAAGCATATGCAAAGATATGGAGACCATATTGAAAAATGACACAAAGAGTCTAGATTAGGCTCAAAATATAGATTAGGATTTTTAAATTCTTGCCCATTACTTTCAATATGATAATCGTATATACAGGATTCTCATAAGTATCAAATTCAACTTCCCTCACAGTTACTGCCATAAACAGCAAAGGAATATATATATAATTTAATTAATAAAACTTAGTATTAACAAAATTAACACTTTGAAGCACTCTCTGAAGATAATTATAAAATATAATTATATTTATACGAAAATTGCCTTTATATATTTATTTACAAATTTACATGTGATCATAAATTAGTTTACATACTAATGCGTGGTGTAGCAGGCTAAGGCATCATTCCTTGGTCCCGCCACCAAAAGCAGCGCGGGTTCGATCCGGGTTCGGTGCGGATTTTAGGTTCCGATTATGGGGCTGGTGCCCTCTCAGCATCGTGAGGAATGTGAGGAACTTACGGTAGGTAAGCGACCCTGGTTTAAAAAACCAGCTTTCCGTGATGCCGAGATGCTGACCACATCTCCTTCCCGTATCAGTTGGACGATTGCCTACCTCTGCCAAGCGTAAGTGGGCGTGAGGCCGGCAGTCGGGTTGGTAGGCCTTGGTCCTCTTAGGGCTATCGCGCCAGGGCTACTATACATATGATGCCAATATCACTAGTGAACTTTCAATAAAACTGATGACTACTGCTTTAATATATTTGTTTATTATTATTATTATTATTATTATTATTATTATTATTATTATTATTATTATTATTATTATTATTATTATTATTATTATTATTATTATTATTATTATTATTATTATTATTATTATTATTATTATTATTATTATTATTATTATTATTATTATTATTATTATTATTATTATTATTATTATTATTATTATTATTATTATTATTATTATTATTATTATTATTATTATTATTATTATTATTATTATTATTATTAGTATTATTATTATCATTAGTATTATTATTATCATTAGTATTATTATTATTATTATTATTATTATTATTATTATTATTATTATTATTATTATTATTATTATTATTATTATTATCATTATTATTTATTAATATTTTTTTGTAATTTACGTCCTCCAACATTTAGTCATATCGGACGAAGAATGAAATGGCTGAAATGATGCTCAATGCTTCCGGAGTCCATGGAGCTTAGAATTACCCGACATCGTCTTTCAGGATAAGGGAAAGCCCTGGAAAAATCCTTACCCAGGTAACTCACCCTGACCGAGATTCGAACCCGGGACCTCTTGAACGGGAAGCAGACACGCTGCCCACGCTACCGAGGCGGGCTAAGCTGTTTAATTTGCATTTTCTGATAATAATACAGAAAGCACGAGACAGTAGCTCTGGCTCCATTTAATAAGCCAATGTCAGTCCAAGAGCAAATATTTGTCTACTGCAAAGTTCGAGTATCGTTTACTCATTATTTCTACGCGTTTATAAGCAATATTATATTTATCTATTTAGTTTAATAAGATATATTTAAGAATATTTAGGTTCTGAAAGTTAATGTTCTGAATAGTAGTAGTAGTAGTAATAATAATAATAATAATAATAATAATAATAATAATAATAATAATAATAATAATAATAATAATAATAATAATAATTATTATTATTATTATTATTATTATTATTATTATTATTATTATTATTATTATTATTATTATTATTATTATTATTATTATTATTATTATTATTATTATTATTATTATTATTATTATTATTATTATTATTATTATTATTATTATTATTATTATTATTATTATTATTATTATTATTATTATTATTATTATTATTATTATTATTATTATTATTATTATTATTATTATCATTATTATTATTATTATTATCATTATTATTATTATTATTATCATTATTATTATCATTATTATTATCATTATCATTATCATTATTATTATCATTATCATTATTATTATTATCATTATCATTATCATTATCATTATCATCATCATTATCATCATCATCATTATTATCATCATCATTATTATCATCATCATTATTATCATTATCATTATTATCATTATCATTATTATCATTATCATTA
Source organism: Mantis religiosa (assembly GCA_030765055.1). Lineage (NCBI taxonomy): Eukaryota > Metazoa > Arthropoda > Insecta > Mantodea > Mantidae > Mantis > Mantis religiosa. The sequence continues at coordinate 112,818,592 of CM060955.1, read as the reverse complement.
TCATTATCATTATTATCATTATTATCATAATTATTATTATTATTATTATTATTATTATTATTATTATTATTATTATTATTATTATTATTATTATTATTATTATTATTATTATTATTATTATTATTATTATTATTATTATTATTATTATTATTATTATTATTATTATTATTATTATTATTATTATTATTATTATTATTATTATTATTATTATTATTATTATTATTATTATTATTATTATTATTATTATTATTATTATTATTATTATTATTATTATTATTATTATTATTATTATTATTATTATTATTATTATTATTATTATTATTATTATTATTATTATTATTATTATTATTATTATTATTATTATTATTATAAAGATCTTCGATTTTATTTTGTTAGGTAGTGCACAGCTTAAATGTTAATAAATATGCATTTCTAACTTTTATGATTGACAAATCCATCACGCCACTGCTCCGATAGAGAATCACCACGGCCTTCCCTCCTGGTTGTTACACATGGCTTGCCCATACCTGCCCTAGAAGACCACTTTCTTATGATAAATTACTTTATGTAATAACATATTTTAATAATTAGTGTAAAATGCTTTTTTAGATATAGGTACTGCAGAAAGACACAATCATGTGTCGTTGTTTTGACATTAGGACATAAAAAGACACAGCTTTCTCTCACTGGCACCATCCTACTCAAGGTGGAACCTTGGAGTGGTGTCATTAATTTTTACGACACACATGATTGCAGCAACTTCTTTCCGAAGTGAACTTGTTCATTGTCCTTTTGAAATGCTGCATAACCGTTGTTAGGCCTTTTCTCTGTGAGAGAGATAGATTGCTGCAACAGGATTCTGGGCGAGGCAGGCATTTCTGGGCTTTAATCCCTGCATTGAGTGGGCATCATTTAGAATGAATTATGCCTAAAATGTAGCTGCCTTTTGGTGCTAAGGATACAACTACAGTACTCAGGTCTTAGAATTTATTTCCACGAGGATATTTTTTCGACATACATTGATTACAATGTTCATTGAACATGAGGTATTTGAAGGAAAGCACTCAAATCAGAACGAGAGTTACATTTGAGAGCGTTCAACGATTTTCAATTCCCTATATTCATTAATAAATGTTATTCACTTTTACTTCCGCTCCACATCTGATACATCTTTTATTTCATTAAGATATCTAGGTCCTATTTTCTCATCTTTGTTGAAACCTTGACCAAAACAGGAATTAGAATTTACAGAACCATCTTAAAGTTTAAGTAGTTCTTTAAAATTTTATGTGCAAGACGTTGCATTTATCTACATGTAATTCAGCAGGTGGGTTTGATTTTACGTAATTCTTAAATAAAGTGTAAACTTAATTACCCAAAGAGTATTAAACCAAATAACATAGACTTACAAAACAAATATTACAGTATCATTCTAAAGGTAGGAGATCGGTGGGCAGACTCAGGAAACGATGGCTGGAGGACTTTGAAGGCGGAACAGGCACTTGATTGCCTATGCGATGAAGTGAAGAAGAAGAAGAAAAAGAAGAAGAAGAAGAATGTAACCAGCCCAGCTCGTTAGCGTAGATGCAGCGTGGCTGCCTCACGTTCAAGAGGTCCCGAGTTCGAATCTAGGTCAGGGTGAGTTACCTGGATAAGGTTTTTTTCCGGAGTTTTCCCTTATCCTTAAAGATGAATGTTGGGTAGCTCTAAGCTCCCTGGACTCTGGACACATTTCACCAATTTCATTCATCGTCCGATATAACTTAACGCTAGAGGACGTAAAATTAGAAAAAAAAATTATAACCTGCATAATATTATCTGAAATCGAACACTTTGCAAATTTTTATTTCCTTATTGAAGTTTCCTTCTACATATATTTTTACTACCACTCCTTGAGGTAGGAGAAGGAAGTTCTTATTCACTCTCAAAGTCGATATCGAGATACCATAGATAATGCATATTTGCAGCTCCCCTAAATGCATAAAAGTTTCATTATGCTCACGTAGTACACACTCTGTTTATAAAAGTTACCCAAACTGGCAGCATAATTTCAATGAAGACAAATTTTATAGCTCATTAAACTGTACTGTTTGAAATAAGTTATCTTTTAGTAATATCAGCCTTTACCAAAGCATTTTTGCTTCTTATTGAAGGTTCCATCTGTCTGCAGACTAGATTGGTTGATATACATGAACGGTTGAAACTTCTTTATTCACATGAGCTCATGGAAAACAAAACTCATGGCAAAATTAACTCTTAACAAACAAAACTTCAGTTATAATATAAACAGCTCTGTCATTTGGATCCTGCATGTGATCACTTAGGAATAAATATACATTTAAACAAACCTTTTTAAATAATTTCGGTTCAAACATTTTGGTCGTGATTCCTATAACTCTATACTTTCAACTCCTACTTGCGGTAGGAAAATTTACATCAAACACTAAAATCACTTAAGTGAATAACTTATAACAAAAACGTTTAACTCAGTAAAATAAGCAATTCGATTTGAATGAACCAACTATTTCTCAATATTCTCATTGAAATATTACAAACTATTCCTCAACAAAACTAAATACTGTTTCCTTTAAAAGCTCACAGCCTTTCTTAGAGATTAGACTTGTCAACTAAAATGTATTTTTCTTTAATATAACTTTAGTTAATTATTTCGTCCTGCAACATAAAAGAAGCTCTTGGAGCACTTTAAAGACATTAAGCAAAATTTTGTATGTCCTGTCAAGCCAGCTTCCTTTTAAAATTATATTTTGTTCTCGAATAAGAAAATAATTAGGCACAATGAGTTGAGCACTTTTAGAAAGGCATTCTAACTCCTAGTTAAAACTTCCTCCATTTGATAGTTTTGTTGCAGTCACAATGTTCAAGTAATGCAGGCCGTTTCCACCGAATAACGGAGAAAACAACTTAACAGCGTTGGAGAGGTCCTTGTGTGAACTTGGACACAAATAAGCATATGCAACCTGCATAGATAAACAAGGGAGCACAAGCTGAAAATTTCATCAACACTCAACCAAACAACTAACAATCAATTTAAAAGCATCATTGCATGCCTCGAATTACTCCGAAGATCGCAATAGATCTTCTTGAATTCTGTGTGTTTCTTATGTTTATTTGCTGAAAATGTCATTTTTGTTATAACTACATATTTTACTTATATAAAAATTAATATTTATTTATTTTCTTGTATATTAAAATAAGTTTTATAATATGCTTCATGTAGGTACTTCTGTACTGTGTTGCTGCATACTACTTTGTTACATGTACAAATCACACAAGAAAATGTTGCTTTATCAGATGCTATTGCTTGAATATTATACTTTAAAAAACGAGATCATAAATTACATAGTAACTGATTATGAGCTATGCTTAATTTATAAACACGCACTCTTAAATATTTAGTTTTAAAATTATTATTTAAAATATACGAGGGCTGTTCAATAAAGAATGATCATAATTTTTTACGGTCATAATTTTTCGCATTACAATTCAATCTTATTATATTCTGTTAGCTTAATGTGAAACAAACACGTGGTAGTAGTATCATTGTTGGTACTCCTGGTTCCCGCCTGTGAGAACCAGGCAAGTTCAGACATGTTCAGTATCTCCTACCGCTGCAATGGAAGAGACATGCAGTTAAAGTTGATGTTAGAGGAAGATTCGGAGTTTCTTTGAAACGTAATCACTGCTGATGAAACTTGGCTACATCATTTTGATCCTGAGAGCAAACAGCAAAGCTCAGTGTAAAAATCTTCTCCCATCACCAACCCCCAAAAAAGCAAAAGTGGTTGCTTCTGCTGGGAAAGTTATGGTCATCTCATTCTTTGATATTCATGGAATGG